>JALLOT010000630.1:0-18826 GCA_036939595.1 Thalassiosira livingstoniorum
ATAAGAAAGGTAGCGTGCACTTTTTTTGTGTCTTTTTTGCACTAGTGGGGTTACATACGCACTCGCGTCACGATACATGCATGCCATAATGTACACTAAAGTAGTGTATCGTGACAGCTGAAGTTCACATCTAGCAAACATCACATAGAACTTGCTGCTTCAGGAGATTTTTTGACCATCTGATTGGTCCAAGCATGGACACAATGCTCTGAACTGTTCTCCAAGTATTAATTGGCGTAACGCGGACATCACATTTTGCTGTTTTGGTCGAAAAAATTTAGGAGTAACTATTTAAATGTTAAAATTTTCTCTCAAGAAAATTGATACTTTATAATCTGGAGAAATACTTTTTGAGAGTGCAAAAAATTCCTTTAGAAAAATACTCACAGAAACAAAAGTTATCTTGTATAGCAAAAAATAATTGCTTGAATAAGTTTTGTATGTTCTATTATAACTTTTGATTCTGATTTTTTAAGTTCCAGGTTTTAATAATTTTTTTGATACTGAATATTAATATTTCGTGTAGTAATTTTGGCACATTGTTGATTCTCTTTACTTTTGATTTTCATTTGTTAATAGTTTCCCACCTATATTTGATCATTAAAATATTTATTTAACTTTTTATACCAACAAAAAATAATGATAAATAGTATTTTTGTATATGTATATACCCACAAAATATATTTAAGTCATTGATCATATCCTTAAGTATATACAATGCACATCCAAATGACAGAGTACAAGCCAGCTTGTCATGCCTAAATTTTGTTTGGAAAATCAATTACTTCTTTCAAAAGCTATCTGTTTGAAAAATATCATATGAATGAAAAGATAGTACATTTACAGTATGATAATCTTTTCTCTGCTTTGTTAAGAGCTATCAATTACTTTCCATGTTTGGTATAAAAGTTTGGCTAAGATTTTAAACTTTTGGTCATTATGATTGCCAAAACTAAATTCAAAACATAGTCAGGCACACCTTTCAATGTGATTCAGATCATTGATTTCATAAAATTGAAACAGAAAATTGTTTGATATGAGTGACTTTCAATGCATTAACATTGTGCATTGAGCTATAATTCATCATCAGATCTATGTGCTTCACAGATATTCAAAATAGTGGATGAGCTCAAACATTATTTTTTCTGGCAGTTATTTTTGGATTTTAAGAAATTTATGCTGAAAAGTAGCACTGAAATTTCATTACACACATTATTTGGGAATGATCTTTGGAAGTTTCTACTTTTGGCTATGCCAAAAATGTGTTCACTATATTAATGATCTTAGGTTTTCAAAAAAAATATTGTCTGAGATTACTCCTGAGTAGTAAGAATGATCTTCTAAAGTCATACTAAAGTACCATATCTCTTTTTTTGTCTGTAATTGTGCCCAATCATACCTCTCTACAGAGGAACTAAGTTTGAAGTCAATTATTTATTGATTACACAAAAAAATCTCTACACTATTGTGGAAGGGGTCCATATCACACTCTCAATGTTCAATGATCTCTCAAAAGAACATCATTTTTTTAGCAAATTGATTGCATACTGAGTTTTCATTGGTCATTTCAAAGTATGGAAATACATGTTGTTGTGAAATGCTTTTGGTAAAATTCTACAGGTCATTCAGTACAAAAATAATTTTGACTGAGCAAAAATATAGTGTCCTAGTAGTACCATATCTGGATACTGTAGATATTGACTTTCAATGCTCTGCTCAATACAAATACCATGTTGTGATTTGTATTGAATATAGTCCCAGGGTCATCATGAAAAGTTATTGGACTCAATGTCTAGTCCACTCAGAACAAAAGAAAGACAAAAGAAAATTGCAAGTGGCTCTAACCTCAACTTGCAGTCCACCAAGAAGAACATTTTTTAAAATAATTTTGGTTCATTTCAACAACATTAAAATCAATGGTGGTTTAGCCTCTCCAAGAGATATAGTCCATCACTTCCCCTTTCAATTGCTTTACTGATGTTGGTGCTACATGATCCAAGATATGTCAAATTGATATCCACTTTTATTCCCTAAAAGAGAAGAAATCATAATAATATCAGCAATATTCTTACAAGAGTTGATGTAGGCTCTTCTCCACTAATCCCTGATGCACCTTACATAAAAAGTGATATGTAGTATCATTTTGTTTCTTTTTCATAATGGATGCTAGATTAGTAGTATTAGCTAACATAGACTGATTATTTCCAGCAATGAAAGTGGATCCTTTGGTAGGTATAATAGCAAAGCTCACAGATGTATTTGGTTGATTTTTTTTGTTGCAACAAAATTGATCCCAAATGCTGAAGTCTCACAAGAAATTCGTTTCTTGGAGGTTCATTGATTTAGAGCAGAGTTTAAGTAACAATTTCAACATGTTCTTGAGATCATGGTCAAGACCTCATCAGCATTATTTCCATAAACCTACAACCAAGTTGTAAAACCAGGTGCCACATGGTCTGGGAATTTCAGAAGGTAGCTCTTCTTTAAGATCTTCATTGGCATAAGCTCAATAGCTTCAGTGTTCCTCCATAAAAGAATGCTCATCATTTTCCCTGCCCAGTGGGTCAAACATTGTCTTGCCATTATAGTGTTTCTTTAAGTATGCAAAGGTATGAAATACTTCTTTTAGATGACCTCATTAAGGCCAAACCAAATGGGAGGACATCTTTTAAACTTTTACATTTACATCAACCCTCTCAAGCTCAACAATACATTGCAAGACTCCTATCAGAGACTTATAGTGCCAGACTTAGCCATAGCCAGGGGGAGGTTCATCTATCACACCAACCTCTGAACAAGGCTTGTTTCCATTGGAAAGTGGGGTAAGAGCTTTAGCCATCAACTTCTGGTCTATCTTCTTGAGATAATCCTCAAGGTTTTACACATCAGTCTTGGTGCACTGCAAGGAACTGAAAGCCCATGCCTTGTTGTTCTCCAGTTGATCTTGCCTTAACTTTCCACCAAGTTACTTGACAGAGGTGTAACAGAATCCCACTCCAACTCTTGAGACTAATCACAAGACAGCAGTTCACCTTCATTGATGTAATGGAGTACGTACTAGTCCCAATACTTGATGCCATAAAAATACTTTGTTCCTTTCCTTATCCATACATTAGCAGGGTCTCCTTTGCAAGAAATGAAACTAAGATGACTCATAAAGCTGTGGAGATGGTGCCAGAAATCATGGTCAGCGACCTATCTGCCATAGAGTGCAGGGAAAATAAGTGAAACCTTTCCCATATGCTCAGCCATAAATGACATAATCTTTTTAGATAATATTGCTTCAAGATTATTTGTATTCCAAATATCCACTTCCATCAAACAAAAACATTCAAGGCTGTATAAGTTAATGTGATCCCGGCGCATTCCCTTGATACAACACCAACTTAGCTTGATGTTACAGGGTCTGGTGTCTTATGGCCATCCTTTACCTGTCTGTTGTTTTAAGTTAAATCCGTATATACACCAAAAACCAAATGACCACTGGACTTCAAACACTCTAAAATTGCCTTTTGATCCTCATCCAGTATTTGAAATGCCACAAAAACATTGTATACTTCTTTTCATCTTTATGTTCTCAGTGGCAGCATCAATGATTTTAGCATGCTCCACAGATGTAGGAATTTCAATCCTATATTTGTGAGACTTCTTTTGTACTCTGGAGATTTCCTTGGAGACAATTTTATCACATATCCTGAGATTTAGGGAATCCACCATGCAAGAGCCAATTGCTGTCCCAGATTGATTGAAGCTACATACCCTGCAGTATCCATGGGGTTTGAATCCTTGGGCAACAATAGAGGAACCCATTGTGCTGAAGCATCCTTCCATCAGACAAGGAGTTTCTATTCAACTGTGGTTTGCCAAAGCTTATAATCACTTTCAGTTTCAACATACGTTTGAGACATTGTCACAGCCTTGCCTGTTTCCCTTTGCTCAACAATAGAACCCAAAAGCATACTGAAATGTCCATACCCATCAATCTGTTGAAGAATGTTTTCAGCAAAAATTGTTTTAGCATAAAGTTTCACTGGTCTGTCTGGAAACTCCACCTTTTATATCATCCTATTCAAAAGTGGGTTTTCATCCCAATATCCTATTACCTTTCCATTGTCATACACACTTTGTTTAACAGTCTTTGCTGTCTGAAGTTTTTCCCCTTGAAGAAGAACCTTGGAATTGATCAAAGTAACAGTTAAAAACACTGAAGGAAAGGTTGACTGGTTGCATTCACATTATTGGAAGTTAGCACAATGACTGGTACTTCATATGCATCTTCATATGTTTCAAATGAATCATCATCATATTATGTATTGGGTTGAACATAGTTGGAGGGAAGTGTGGAGCTATCTCACAGAATCCTTTGATAGCCTTGACAGACTCAGCACATTCCCTAACCTCAATTTTAGAACGACTGAGATCAGAAGGTGTGAGGTGTCAAAGAGTCTGTCTTGGTACAAATCAACCATTCTTCTTAAGATCCCACTCTGTCATCTTATTGCCTTTATTTTAAGTCTATCAAAGGTATCTATTCAAGCACTCCAGAGCAAAAGGAAATCAGATCAGAGCAATCTTGAAGATAGCACTGATTATACCACCAAAAATAGCCTACATTTTAGACATGCCATTGTTCCTAGAGTTGGAAAAGATTCTTTGACATCATATTGATGACTGCAGCCCAACATTAAGAAAAATAGTACCACAGAATCAGTGGTGAATGACTTTCTTTCATATCATTCCTAACACCATCCTTAAGCAAACTAACATAGATTTCATCTCGGTTGGAATAATAAGGGCTCATTGACTTTTGGTTGGTTTTGGCAGATTGTGTATTATTATTTTATAAAATATCTTTAAAATCTTTAGATTTCTTTGGATCAACAATTGTGCCATGCCAATATTTTCATTGTAAGAAATGGGGCTAGATAGATATCTACTTTAAGCATCATTTTTTTAGATCGATACCCCTGGTGAAACCGTCCTTCCTGCCACAAAGGTAAATTTAAACACCAAGCTCCATTGCGAAAACTGTCAATTCCATTTGATATGAAAACAAGAACTAAAGATTTATATAATTAGGAAAATATTCTGAAAGTAGAAACAATAGTTATAATTTTTCATATTTTATTTCTTTCTATTTTTGTTTAACTTTCATACTTATTACTTTTTTGTTCATATTCTTAATTCGATCATCTCAGTGGACCGTGGTTGTTGTTGCTGCCTCTTTCAATATTAGGTGCCATGGTGTGTAGCCATGATGATAACAATGGACATGACAGTGTTTGTTCTGTCGTTTGCAACTATTGTCTAAAACGATCAATTTTTAAAGATATTCTTTCTGTATGCAAAACAAATCAACAGTCTCGCAAAATAAAAAAGAAGCATTTCCAATTTCGTTCTAACGCCGCTTCAATAAGAGTCAAAAACAGTCCCGAATAAAACATTCTAAATCAAAAAATCATTTTGATTTGCTTTGCTACTAATGTGTCATTTATTTGTTGCTGAAATACTTTCGAAGTGCAAACTTGCACCATCCACTTTGCTTTTTCAGTCCAAGTTTTGCCACGCATGTCTCAATCTCTCTGAAGTCCGATACGATACTTTCGAGACACGAAAGTTTCCTCTTCTTCTTCTCATTTGGTCGTTCGACATGTTGTGTGTCTTCAAGGTGATCATTTTTTACGATGCATAGATGACATAAGAAATTCTCTTTACCCGAGTTTTCTTTCTTCAGCCAAGTACAACAACGAGATAAGCAGCGCACAATATTCAAACAATATGACAATTTCTGACTGATTCGTTGTTTCTTTTCGTTACTGAGGTCATTCCAAACTAAAGCAATTCGCTGCAACAACGCGAAGTTTCCAATACTTGGTATACAGTCAGCTGAGTGTGGAGTTGCCTCTGGACAGGATTTGTGACAATTCCAGCAACACCGGAACCAATTCATTGTTAGTACAATGTTAAATGCAATGTCAATGAATTGTTCGGATATTCCCAATTCTTTGTTCTCCACAGTTGCTTTTTGTAGCACCAACAAACACCCTTGTAAGATATCTCGAGCAAGATTTGCTGCAGTTCTATCTAGAATTGGTTTTGACATCTCCTCCCAGAGGTGACCGACCGCAACAGCATGAATGCATAGTTCAGCTCCTTCTTTCAATTTAACCTGATCCACTGATAATCGTACGCGCTGCAGAAAAAATGGGACATCTGACACTTGTTCACTTGCACGAATGCGATAATTGCAATTTGGCATAGGTTTTGAACTCCATTGGCATTGCATAACAAAATCGACCAGGTTGCTGGGATCTGTGCCCGAAAGAAGCTGAACTCTTCTTCGTGGCGAGGAGGCATGTTGCTCCACATAAGAATTTAGATGTTGAACAGTTGGTTCAATCAAAAATTCTAATGCAGAACAAAGAGTCAATGCCTCTTGACAAATAGGGGATAGATATGGCAATCTGACTTCAGCTTCCCTAGCATTGGCTTTTACAACAGCAATGAGGGCATGTGCTTGAAACCTGGGCTGGTTATCCAAGTGGTGAGACCTGTCTCTGTTCCAATACTCAATAGAATCGTGAGAATAATCCCAGTCATCTAAATCAAATACTGCCATCCAATTTTCCCTAAAGCGATTGAACATATACGATTTCAACTCATTGGTTTGATCAAACTGAAGAAGAGATTTACCAGATAGTACTCCCTTCATCCAGCTTAGCCCGCAAGCAAGAATGAAATAAGGGGTACACCAAGATTCACCGCGTCTCGCCGAGTTATCAACAAAATGCAACACCATGTACGTGTGTCGAAGAGATTCTTCCTTTGATAGAAAACGATCCAGTTGTTCGGGGTTATTGAGCCTTCCTTCAACTTGGTCTGCTTCAAGTCTCCAATAGGATGGATGTAATAACCTGTCAATCCGAATGCACTCAGCAACCATGGAAGGATGCAGCTCCGTCGCTTGGAAAATATTTGTAACTAAAGAAGAACAAAAATTCTCACGTTGCTCCTCTGTGATCGGGGACCTTCGAGGTGAGAGCGCAAAAGGCGACATTGTGTGACCTTTTGATGAAAGTGATCTGCTCTCATTGTCTGAACCTTCAGTGTCAATCACAGACATAGCATGAAACACCTCGACACAAGCTCGCCCCACACTTTCGAAGTCGTCCCCTTCTTTGCAATTGGAAACAATGTGATCAACTAGACTGAAAGCTACTTTCTGCGGGCTTTGGTATTGCAACAATGCAACGGCAACCCAGATCCGAACTTTCTTCACATCATCGTTCAGAAAACAACGGGAGTTGAATCTACGTTGAAAGAAAGTATCGAGTAGCATTTCAGACAGCTGTGACTTTCCTCCCAAAGAACTACTACAAAATGAGTTTGAGTAGCATGCGGTGAGACAGTTCAAGAGTGATGGTGATGAAGAGCTCTTTTCAAGTGTGTCTTCGCTCCGACCAAGTATTGACTCCACCATTTCTGTCGCGAAGCTCCTACAGCCGGAGAGAGCAGCAATCTTCATGGCAGCAAGAAGTCCAATTTCCATGCTAAAAGTAGAGTAGCATCCTTGTTCGACCAAATATTTTGATGATTGGTATATGGCACAGCAAATATCTAACATATTTCTCTTCCCCATGGAAACTGGAACCGAATCTAAGTCTTTCAACAGATCAATGAGGTCAGACGATTGAAGAAAAGTTTGCAAGGATTCTGTTCGACTTGGTATTGTTAGATTTTTTGGGATAGCAATTGCAATCGAAATTGAAGCGAGGCAAATCCCAGCTGCTGCGAAATCATTTATTTCTAAAAATTGCCTGAACCTTGTCTCCGATTCGGCGGCCACAAGGGAAGACCGACAGAATGCCATCGTACACAGAAGTTGGAGTGAGGGCACTCTCTCCTGTTTAGAAAGGTCGACACTCACTAAATTAGTCGGTAGATTGGCGCCATCACTCCCATCAGCTTTGAGCAGAGGTTCTAAAAAGAGTTCAGAAAGAAAATCAAGGTTGCAGTATGGCACATTGCAACTGAATTTCTTCACAGCGAGGTTGATGCTTGCATGCCAACACTGCAAGCTAGCACATGGGTTTGAATCAATGAGATGAGACCCAAGACGAGCCAGCCCTTCCACATTTTGTGATGAGCTAGCTTGATCTATGGCTGTACTGACATGACCCTCAGACAAAAGATATTCGATTGCATCTTCATCTCCTTGCAACATGCAAGCAAGTGATTTTGCATTGGAATTTTTCTCCCCTTTCATTGCAAAAAAACGTTCTTTGATGACAACAGGTGCCTCCATTTGGGTCCACTGATTGATTGCACTTTTATTTCCCTTCAAGGCTTCGAGGAAGATTGGATGTTTCCAGCCGTTGTGCGTAAGGATGGTTGATGCCACATGCTGATAGACCACAAACTGCGGCTCTCTTGTCCAGTTCGATTGATTGGCATCTGCCCACGGAATTCGCCCGAACGTAGGGAAATAGATCGATCCACTCCTAAGAAACGAGTGAAACCAATAGGAATCAGAAATATTTTTTTGCCCCTCAGCAAATAACGCTAATGCAACCTTGATGGCATGCAAATCTAGAATTTCCATCCACTCTTGAATGCTTCCATCGATTAATGTTTCCTCAACGCTGTAACGTTTCAAAATTCTTCCCGCGGTACCCTTGCAACAAAGAACACTAGAGCAGCAGACAATCAAAAAAGCTGCATTGACAAGATCCCCAGCATGTATGTATTTCTTGATGATTTCATCTATTTCTTGGAACGGCTGATCGATGCTGGCAAGCCAGCACTCATCAAAATTTATATCGGACTCTTCATCGTTGTACCCGTAGCTACAAATGTAGTTGCTGTATCTCTTCTCCGGACGACTCACCAATCTGTCTACACAACTTTGGAGAAACGATAGTAGCCCGGTATGGTCTACAACAAAAGCCAGATGATGTCTCGTTCCAACATTATTTATTTCCGTCCTGATATTTCTGCCAAAGGAGAAAAATGCCTCGATATTTGTATCCGTCCAAACAGGCCCCACTACCTTCCTCTCCCAGGGATTCTTTTCCCTCTCAAGCCCATCTTCCTCTTCGTAACTCTTCACCAGCTCCATGGCAGTGTGAAAAGTTGCCTTTCGTCCAGCCTCAACAAGTAGGTCGAATTCCCTCTCTATCAACTGCAAGTAATCTTTAATTGACATTTTGACCGTATCAGGTTTATCTCCCAACGACACAGATGGTGCTGAGTATAAAGTCTTCATCCACTCGCCCACTTCACCAGTTGCTTTCGCCATTGCGCTATACATATGAGCATCTTCTGATTCCCACAAGCAAAGAATACATTGTGCCCTGTCTTCATTCCCCCTTACCTCCACATGAACTTCTTCGCAATCTAGATCATACAACTTCATCAGTGTCTCCATCCATTCCTCGATAAGAGACTCTTTCCTATCTTCATCATTGGTCCTAACTGATTCGCCCCTCTTCGAATGCCTTCTCAGCCATGGTGCAAGAAACCCATTTTCAATGTCAATATAAACTCGTTCAATTCTTTCTTCCAAAAACTTTTGGGAATCAAGTACGCATTTCAATGATGGGTGGAAAGTATTCCATTTCTTTTCAAACCCATTCTGAAGAGTCATTAGGATGTCTGATGAGCTGCTGACTCCATCACCAAACTTG
The DNA here is from genome assembly GCA_036939595.1 of Thalassiosira livingstoniorum. Classification (NCBI taxonomy): domain Eukaryota; phylum Bacillariophyta; class Thalassiosirophyceae; order Thalassiosirales; family Thalassiosiraceae; genus Thalassiosira; species Thalassiosira livingstoniorum. The sequence goes on from JALLOT010000630.1 coordinate 9,687, forward strand.
AGTGCCAACTGATATAGTTGTTCATTTGCAGCTTCTGTGTTTACGAAACTACCTGATGGATTGGAAGACTTGACATCTTCTAGGAGACGTGCTCTCTCCTCCACCAACTCTGCTGTTTCCTTAAGTATTCTTTTACAAAATTCCACATAAATCTGCCTCGCCTCTTCCCTTCCATTAATGATGGCATAAATCTGTTCGTGCTCTTCTTCATCAAGTTCCTCCAATTGCATCCATTGTTCTTCAGTCACTTCTACTTCGCCTTCTATGTATGACTTTCCATCTTCGTCTACTTTTGCCACTCCGCCAATTTTTCTTTTGATTCCTTTGCCACCAGTTTCTCCCTCTCTGATTTTAGAATTGTTCAAATTTTCGTGCGATCTGAAGTTTGAAGCAGCCAGTCTACACAGCAATCTCCACCGAGACAGTTCATCCGTAATGGCTTGAGAAAGAGGGAGTAAATGTTTCGGATTAGGATGAGAAAAGCTCATTCCTTCAATTTCAACGGGTTGTAAGATGGTTTCGAGGAGTAACGACTGAATTGCGTACTTGTCTTCTTTTATGTCAGTTCTGCGAAGTGGATTGATGTCAATTTTGATAGATCTCTCTTCCTCTGAAATTTCAGAAACAAGCCGAAGACATTCTGAATACTGTGACACCCATTCCCAAGTCTCACTTTCGTCTTCCTCTTCATTTTCTGAATATTTCGGTTTCACTTCGGAGTTGGGGATTGTTTCAATGTCCATTATGTCATCATTTTTGTGGCTCTCTCCAGTTTGAAAATAGCCTTTGCAGTGCTTCTGAACATAGTTCACAGCAGAGACCAAAACACAAGCATCGTTTTTGTTCCATTTTGGAGGACAACCACCTTCCCCAAGTGATACCTTTTCACCAACAACTGCTATGTTTTTTGAAGGATCAACGACTTTTCCCGTGCAATCTACAATCTTCCCTTCACGGTTGAAACGCACAAGACCACATGGTAGCACGTTGGGAGAGAAGCAAAATAGGAGGAATATGTCAGTTGGTTGGTGATGTGCCAAGGCCACTACAAATTGGGGCTTTCGTTGCTGGTCGGGCTGCGTTGACTGCGGCGACAGCGACTGTTGTGTCAGCTTTCCCGCATCTTCGTCGGCCGGAGGTGGAAAAGGCTGGCCACCTGATCGAAGTAAAATCTTAATATTCTCCAAATCATCCTTCTTTTGTTTCAAATGCGATCGAGTCTTGACTTTTGATCCTAAAATGTGAGCTTCGTCGGCAACGACACGTCGGAAGCTCTCGATTGTTTTAGTTGGCAAGTCTTCCATAATTGTGGGTGTTATCTCATTGTGGACGGAATGATTTTTTGACGCCACTTGCTTGTTAATTGGTGTGTGCGAGATGCAAAGAGGTAATAGAAGGCTTCGTTGGGTGGAGCCTCTCTAGATAGTTGATAGTTGAGCCTGACTGGGGGACGGGGTCATTGTCATTGTCCCCAGTCCAATATGGCCTATTGATGTTGGTGTGGGGCACTAAATTTGGCGGCAACTAACACCCGAATGATCTATAAAAACATAGGTAATTATTTTTTATTTTAGCAATAATACCTTTGAAGTTTTAAATTTCTTTGGATCAACAATCGCGCCATGCCAATATTTTCATTGTAAAAGATCTATTTTAAGATATGTTTTAAGCATCATTTTTTTAAGATCCATACCATGCTTACCATCAGCTCACAAGATTTCTTCCTCCATTTCTCTGACATTAATTATCTGTGACACCCTTATTATGACTTCAAAGTATTTGTGATTTGTCATTTGAAATTCATGAAATCATCATTTTATGATGAAACATCACATTTTGTATTTGGACACCTAGTAGGTTTGCACTTCAAGATGTTTCCACTTTCAAAAAGGCATCACAATAGAATGCAGATCATGTATTGCTTCAGGCCCTTTTTTGAATATTGTAAGATTGTTCTTATTGCAAATGTAAATTTATCATTTTTGTAAAAATAACATCTCTAATGGTGGGGGGGGGGAATCTTCTTTGCATCATAAGTGCCATACAATTTATTCTAAGTTTGACAAAAGTTTATGAGGTGTGTACAATACAAAAACAATCCACTTCATCAAACTAACAATAATAGTATTATGTATCAAAGTTGAAAAAAATATTTACTGTCGTCAACTAATTGGCTACATCAAAAGTTATGGTTAATATTGTCAAATAAAAATTAGAGAGGTGTGTTGAACAATTTTACTTTGACCTGTTGTCACTAATGTTTAGTGAGTATCTCATAATAATTCAACGGACGAAAATTGAAGCAATTCCAAAAAGTTCCATGTTTTTGAATCCAACTAAAAACCAACTGAATTAATTCAAACCCAAAATAATTAGATTTTTAGTAGTAAAAAAATACCATTTTTTTTTAGATTAGTCACCAGTCACCAAGGATACCATGACTCAATACCATGTCTTGGATATCAATGAAAATGGATTTACTATGATTTGTTCTAATTTTTCTGATATTTCTATATGGAATGAAGTTTGTAACAAATCGATTGGACAGCTTTTGATTAAAATCTTATTTTTGAAAATTGATCTTGCTAATCAAATATCTAGTTGTTATTGGCCAAGTCACCTCTAGCTATCATGTCACACCTCTGGGCCTCTGGAAGCACCCTGAAAAAAAGGAGCTTATAATTCATTTTGTTTGGATAAATACTTTCATAAACTTAAATGCAAAACATCTCTAAATAATGAATTCCTTAGAAAATAGTTCTGATTTTATTGGTAAAATCATTTTTCTCAAATATCAAGTGGAAANACTGGCATTCTACTTCATAGCAAAAAAGTACTAATAAAGTTGATAATATTCAAGTGTTATGTAGTTTTCTATTAGTGAGAGAAACTCGATTAGAACTTTAGAGTAAGTGAATACAAGTAGGGGTTGTTATGAAAGAAAGTCAAGATGAAGTATTTGCCAATTTTTGGTTAGGATAACCTTACAGATAGCTTAGTTTAGTCAAGGCAAAATATTGAAGTCAAACACTAAGTGGTTTTTTGCATAGAAGCTCCTCAGTTAAGTAAGCACAATAATTTTAAAGTCAAAACCTCCAGATTTATTATTGTCATGTCCAACTTTTAAATGTCGCAACACAGTCAATATGATACTCTGCTTCATATCTGTCATATCAAACAGATTGTTGCCATAATGACACACATAAAGTGGCCAGGCTGCTGCAATGATATGTGACAAATATTTGCTCTGACTGGAGCTATTGTATGGTTTACAGTAAAAGTTCCATTTTACACAGTAGCCAGATGCTCTTTGTGAAAAGCAATTTTAGCATCATGACTTCAATCCATCAGTGATTCATTATTTTTGTTAGCTCAATGTAACAATTATTTTCTTTGTTTAATTGATTGGACAGTCAATAAATACACACACACACACAAAATGTAGTAAAGAATGGGTCGTGAGATTTTTATTGAATGTTATCTTGTCACTTTGGTATACTAGATATTAAAGTCACCTTGAAATTAAAATTATATCAACACTAATAGCTCTTTGAGTAAAGTAATCACTCTATTCCTTCCAAAAGTTGAGCTTTACTATATTTATCATCATCAAATGGGGCATCAGAAATATTATAAAAAATGAACTTGTTTAAATTTTATATTTGAAGTGCCCATACTTTTAACCTACCATAAGACTTGGATTACAATTACTAGTAGGAATGTTCATGTCTCATTCTTTTCTGAAAACTTAAAATTTTTCAGGTATTTTTGAAAATATCAAAATAGTGTTTAGATTTTTTAAGAATCCAAGTAGCCAAAAACCAAAAACTTATCAGACTTCCTTGTGTGATCCAAAATAGCAGTCAAATATTTTCTACTAAAGCTCATACTCTACCTGATTATTTTTGTAAACCTTCATTATTTGTCATCTTAATAGTCACCAAGGGAAAGAAATATACTTACTTAGGCTTAATCTTCTCACAATTTTAAACCTTTTTAGTTTTTGGAAAAAGAGCAACTTGTTTTGATAGTGTCTAGCAATACCAAGCTTGTCAAAACTTTCAAGTTCAAGGGAATATCCTTCCACCAGAATGAAATGTTCCAAACTACACAAGGTAGAGTTTGATGTAAATACATATTTAATAAAAAATACATGCATGAAATTCTTGCTGTATTGGTTTAAATCAATCAATCAGTCAAATTCAATAGGAGGTGCCATAATTCCAATTTAGTTGTAGATATTTTCTAACTCTTAATTGATAAATAACTAGATCTCTGAGAGTTGTCAGTTTCTTGATTTAGCAGCAAAGTTTTCTGTTAACTTTAGGTAACATAAGGCACACCAATAATAAAATCATCAATTACAGTAATACTTTTCATTATTTTTTTACATAGACTCAACTGCCCTTACCATGATTTTGGAATAGCTGGAAGATTTGTTTAATACTTACCATTATCTTTGTCATTGACTTGAACTGATTCTGTCCTTTTAAATGTTTATTTTTACAGTTTAATCATATCTTACATATACTTCCTTCTCTTGTAAAAGTGAAGTGAAGATTGATTCTAAAAGTCCTAACATCACATTTCTTGCTAAAACCATAACATCTACACCAACAAACTATGGTCCATTCAAATAACAACAAACACAATATTGAGTTTCAATTTCAAAGCTCTCAAACAAAAAAATAATTAGTTATCATAAGGCGCTAAAAATATTACAAGTCATTTCTACAACTATTTTCATTGACCCAATCAATACCAAATAATTATGTTCAATTTTGAACAATTTATTATTGAAAACAAAACTTTGTCTAATTTTAGTTTTGAGTATTTGTGATATTCATTTAGCTGCATTGTCAATCTTTTCTTGTGTCCAAATATTGCACCCATCAAAACACTTTAAAGTTCATCTGTGAAATGCTTTGTTTTTTATGTTTAGACCTTCAACACCATGGTTGTATTGTCTTTTTGGTATTGGTATTTAATGCTACAGTAATCACTAAAACTGGGGTATATCTACTCTCGGCTGAAAATATTTGGACTATTGCAAAAATAATATTACTAGTCTTGGTGTTCATATGAAAATATCATTCTATTTTTTTATCTTTCATATTGAGAACAAGCTAAATACAAAATAAGTCTGGACAAAAAAATTTTGACAGAATACTTCAAGTGTAATGAAAATCATACTTAGTATTTGGCCATTGACCTTGACACTTGGTTGGCATCCCTTTATTACAACATATAGAATTAGAATGATGTTCAAAATGAAACTTAGTCAGATTATGAAAACAGAAATACTACAAGGTGGGAATTCCAAATCAAAAACATAAAACATAAATTAAGGAAGATGTATTCAATTCCTATACATATTATAGAAAAAATTTGTTTTAGTTCTTGCTTTTTTTACATCACAAGTTTGTCTATTATTTGCTATCAAAGATTATTCATTCCCATACAGGAATTATTTTTTTTGTGAATTGTGAGGCTTATTTGATGATCACAAGTCATTTGTACTTAACACTAACACCTCACATCTCAAACCCAACTATATGTACATCCAATAAACCTTGTTTAACATTTGAATCCTTATTTTGACCAAAGGATGTTATTGCTAATTTTTAGGATCAAGTATAATTGGCTGTTAAAATTCCATCAAATGTATTTTTAGCATTATATTTTTTATATAGAAAATAACTATGCAAAATGTTTATTTTTCCATTGTTACCATTTTTTAAGAGACTTTCTGGTCATGCATGGTACTAAGGCTTTTTCTTTTGAACCAAGATCAAAAAAAAATTTTCTAGTCTTGGTATCTTCTTTTGGATCAATACTAAACAAGAAGAATTCTTTTCAGGTTCCTGCCTTTGGATGGAGTCAAAATGAAACCACCACAACTTAATTACCTAAAAAGGGGACATCAATCTTGTTAGAAATTGCATGTCTCCAAGAGAATTACCTGCGAGATAATCCCATTGATGGGTCAAGGTTTTTAAATGTTGGCTTCCAAGAAACGATACCCATAAATATACATATTATACTGGTATTGTCATTGAAACTCTGTTCAAATCACAATTCACAAATTAATAGTGTGACCAGAACACAGATTTAATATTGACATCAAAATGTAATTCCAAAATTCTATGAACATTGTAACTGATTTATATTGCTATTGCAATCAAGAGTTTGTTTTCAAGGTCAAGATATGAAACAAACAATGGAGTTAAATAAATCCATGACTGTCACACCCTAAGATTGAGATAAATTAAGACTCACAAATTTGTACCTACAAAATTAGAAAATCATTATTCTGCTATCAAAGGGTGTAAATAATCTTTTATGAATATTCAGTAAGTGATGATCACTTCCTAAGGTATATGATTCTACACAGTGCATAATTTGGACTCAAGAGGTCTAACCAGTCATGTATCAAGGATTTTGGAAAAGAAAAATTTCTGCTCAGAGGCCTGTGACTAGAGGTTGGTATTTTCATAATTGGATCTTAAAATAATAAATCTTTGATTCTTTGAAAAAAATCAAGAGAAATTTTCTGGAGATTCTAGAGCTAGAGCCATGTATTTTAAAACATGGCAGTGGTAAGTCCATTAGTGAATCTACATGAACAAAGGAATACAGGGCTTCTTATCCCAATTATTGATAGTGTCCAGGTTTTAATAGGGTTTAATACTTACAAAAGGGTTGTATTGATTTTACTCCAAGTGCAAGATGTATGTTGGGACAATTGGCACCAAACAATCTTAGTTGAAGGAGCATATTTTTTGGAAATATTACAGTGGTTGTATGGATAAGAAATTTTCACCTTGATCACAATTAAAGTTCCCCATGGCCATATTGGATCCATTACTATCGTGATCATGGATATCATTTACATTCCAAGTGGGAATGAGGATGGATGATGTTAATATCATATTTTGTTCAGAAATAAAATATTAGTACAATGTATAAATAATGTAATCATTTCCAATTAATGTGGAACAGAATGATTGAAATAGAAGGATTTTGCACAGCTCCTAAACTAAGACACAGAAGGATATGTAATGCTATCATTATCAAAACCAATAGCAAGTTAATTTAAATTTTGATTTTATGTAGCTTTCATGACACTACCATCTTTATCTTATTGAATCTTCTCTTGAAGATCAACTTGTTGACTTTTCTGAGAGGAAAAGACACAACAAAGCAAACCATGACACACAAAAAACAGTAAAGAGAGAAGTTCAGTAAAATTGCACCATTGATTTCTGTTACTTGCTTATTTTTACTTCTTTATTTTGACAGCACTTTTCTATTCAATAAATATAAGTTATTTGTTATTGTAATTATCTCAGAAAACTCTATGAAGATTATGGACACATTTTGGCAATCATGAATTTTTAGTTCAGCCTATATGGCAAGGTTATCTGATGAGGAAATGTCAATAACTTTCATGACCCAGACATGTAGGAATAGAAAGCAATCATAAGACTATGTATATGAGAATGAATGAAATATGATGAAAATAGATCAAAATGATGGTATTGATAATGAAAACTGCAATCTAGATCATATCAAGAAAGATATAAAACAAAAACAGTTTCATTTTTGTTATCAGATGAAACTAGCAATTGTGGACTCCATTGAACTTCATATTCTCTGTGCCTTGGTCTGTCAATAATGAATTGAATGTTTTTGTTTCTTGCCAGATAATTCTTTAAAAACGTATTGTACCACATGTGAAATTGAAATGAATAGAGTATTTCATTTGGTTGATCATGGTGGAAGATGGCCACAGCCTCTTGCTGAATTTATTTGAAATCAACTTTGTCTCTGTGGGAATTAGTTGATAGAGGTTCAAAAGGAAAATGGTTCTCAAATTTTTTTCTAGAGTTAAAATATTTGTATTATTGGTTCATTTTTGTAACAAGTGTAGTGGTAAGAAGATGAAACTTCATGATTTTTTGGTATTATTGTTGTAAAAACAAGAATTCTAGCTACCACCATCTGAGGTTTTATTGGATACTTTTATTTTATTTTTTTATTTCAATAACATTACCACTATCTTAATCAAGATCTTAATTTATCATCATCTAATGAAACAGTGAAGATGGATAAAGTTTAACATTAATAAAAGTCTGGGCTCAAAATGATGAAAATTATAAACATCATCTTTGAAATGACAAGTTGATATTATTTTGTCATTTTTTTGTTTATTCTATCTAAAAATCCCAGCTTGTAGCAACTGCAATAGTTTGAAAGCAAAAAGATAAAATCTTTGAATAAAAATCAACCTTTTTATTTTACAACATGATTAAGTAGGAAAGGACCCAACATAAATGAAATGGCAAATAAATATAAAATAGTTTCAAATTCTTCAAATTCTAATATCAATACCTGTATTGATTTGCCTACTGTCCTTTGTGCCTAAAGTAAAACAAATTTTTATTTTGTGCAATTTAGATACCCATGTACACAATAGTAAAAAATATTCATGATAGTACTGGTTCAATCTATGATCTGATTTGAATTTGTACAAATATATCATTTATATTATTTTGATGCATCCACATGTCATGAAATTATAAAAAATGTCATCTGAAGTAAATATTTTTTAGTTGTGGCTATGATTTGGACATTGTTAGATGTCCTTCAATTCTTTTTCAGAGAGGCTGAAATGCACTCCAACAAGAATTGCAATCATCTTCAGCTTTAGTTCTGCCTTGGTCCCTATCATGTATACACCCACTATTAGCACATCATGTTGCTTGGTGAATATCATCCTTGGTCAACTTGGTTACAATTATTAAAAATAAACAATGTCACATGTAAAGTCTATTAACACAACAAAAGTGCTGTAGAAGTTAGTTCATAATTAGCAGAGCCATCATAAAGTCAACATGATATTTTAGTGATAACAAGGCTCATGAAAGACTAATTAAATACCCAGTCCTTGGTTTTGACCATGCTTCAATGATTTTGTCATTTACTGTGAACACTGCCATTAGAGCAATTATCATGAAATCGAATTCAAAATTGATCTCAATATTTGCTTTAAATCATCATGCAATTCTACGTATGTTATTTAAAAATGCTTCTTCAATATTTGAAACCAGATGCTTTTTGTTTTCAATAAATATTGT
>JALLOT010000631.1:0-18843 GCA_036939595.1 Thalassiosira livingstoniorum
GAGGTACATAAGTACTGTACCTCAGTAGGTAAGTACTATAACTTCTACTATTAAGTACTCCTAAGTACTACTACCTACTACTTACTCGTACATCCTAAGTTGGTACTAATCCATCCACGCCTCTGATCCACGCACCATGCACCACGCACGCACGCTAATTAATCGATTTGTTTTACAATAATAGTGACAGACCGAACAATAGTAAACTTGACTTGGGCTAACAACTAACAATGGAGGACCAATATCTCCCTTTGAAAATTCCTCCACAGTCACAACCGACATCATCACACCCCCGGTCCATAGACGACTTCTTAGAGTCGGCCTATCGTCACCAAGATGAATTTCCTTCAGCTACACAGAATGGCCATCGTGAGACTCTAAAATCCTTCTCAATCCAACTTCAACGGTGGCGATACTACATCATATTTCTGGCCCTGGGTATAGCCAACTCTGGAGATTCTGCTGAACTCGGTTGTACCAATTACATCCTATCGTCGGTGAATTTCCAGCATGATATTTTACAGGCGGGGGGAGGTGCTGGTGGAGAGGACGTCAGCGTTGACTTTGCTGGCCGAGGGGCGGCTATTGCAAGTGCTCATTTTCTGGGTATGCTCATCAGTGGGCTTTTGTCTGGAATTTTGGCAGATATTTGGGGGAGGCGGTCAACGCTGCTTCTTGGATTATTGTGTAACGCGATAACTGGAAGGTGAGATGTCCATTTCCGTGGATTCATCGTGCGTTGTCGAATAATTTATCTTTTTTGCTTCCAAATGACTTTAAATTTGCATTGTGTGATGTTGAACTTCTTCTCGATACTTTTGATAGTTTGGCGGCATTGGTCAGAAATGCTACGGAATTGTGCATTTTGAGGTTTCTCTGTGGGATAGGTCTGGGAATGGTCATAGCTGGTGTGGTGACTCTCTCTGCGGAAATTTCACCTCCATCCAGACGCGGACGCTTTATGACCTTGGTGGCAAGCTGCTACACATTAGGCTTTTTGTACACATCCTTTTGGGCATTAATAATTTTTAGGGTTTCGGGATCTGGGAGTTGGAGATTATTTTTGTTCATGAATGCTTTGCCAACAATAATTGCAGCATCATTGGTGATCGCATTTGTCCCTGAGAGTCCGAGATTCTACCTGTGCAGAGGCAGATTGAAAGAAGCTGTACATATTTCCAATTTATTAGGTTCCAGGATGAATTACGGTGGGAATGGCAATGCCTTGTTGACTGAGGACGAGCTGACTCAGTACTTGTACCAAGCGAAACATATTGGAGAGGGGAGTATCCGCGCCAAGGAGGCCTTAAAACTGAATGATATTACGGACAACGAAACAAAAGTGCAATCGGCCTGGGAAGAAGTTTGGGAAAGCCTCAAAGGTATTGGTCAAGTCTTTGCAAATGGAATGCATAGAATCACAATACCTCTTCAGTTGACCTACTGCAGTCTCACTTTGGTAACAGGTGAGAGTAAATCGCCAATTATTGATGGCTAGCTCTGTGATTATGATGTTCATTAATACAAATCTTTTCTCTACTTTTCTTCGTCAGGAGTTGCAACTTGGTGGACAAAAATTTTTCAGAGTCTGGACCTTCAAACAGATGCCTACGCACTTAGCTTTTATCACACTTTGGCACAAATTCCAGGTATGATGCTTGCATCGGGCCTCATCGATAAAGTCGGACGCAGGCGCCTTGTAATAATCGGTTTCGGTGGCGGGTTCGTGTCCCTATCATTACTTTCGATGACTGCGAACATCATTCACAGTTCTGGCAACGAAAAGGCTGGTGGTGAATATTCATTCTACGTTTTGGGTCTGGCTTGCTTCTACTCCATTTTCCTATGCATTGGATGGCTCTCGATCGAATGCCTTTCTGCAGAATCTTTCCCGACTAAAGTGAGAAGCACTGGAAGAGGCGTGTGTGTTGCTAGCGGAAGAGTTGTTGGATTTTTAGTTCAGTTCTTGTATGGATCCCTTGTAAATCAAAACAGGATTAGTTACATGCTTGGTGTTGCGGGAGTGCTTGCAGTCGTAGGAATTTTCGTGTCCATTAAAACCACTGATACAACAAATATCGACTTGCAAGATCACTGGGAGTATTCGGAGGGAGAAAAATCAAAGGATGAGCCTGTTGATGGATCTGTGAGGCGCATCTCTTCCCCAGATTCAATGCATCGTAAGTATTTTTCGATAGAATAGAAGATTCCACTCAGGCAGGTCATTTTTTGTTTCCTTTCGCTGAAGTTTTTCCTCTATTTATTTTCGTTTCATTGCAAGAGGAGTGAGAAAGGAAGCTTAATCCTGTAAAGCAATCAATTTTCTGGCTAGCTTTTGCTTGGAGCTTAATGCATTTCAAAGTTAATATTGTACTTAAATCACCCCTACAGCATCTCAGTAGTGAAAAGATTAGACTTGCTACTAATTTATTAAGAGAGAATATGTTATATCAGGTTTGGCTCACTCGCAGTATTGGTTTGGTCTCAGCAAAGTGTCTGCACAAAGTGTTTTTCACGAAGTATTCAATTGTTTTTGCAAATGTTTCCCGGTTCACTTATTTTTGTTGACAACTTGGCACTAAAGCCACCTGTTTTTCAATTGAATTCGAGCAACTTTTTTAAGCCCAACTTATCATATCCCTCCACAAGAAGACAGGTTTAATTAATGTATCAGGCTCACGTTTGCTCCCTGATAATCAAATAGGTAATTGTTAAAATCAGAACAAAGATTCTTTGCCTCCTTCTCTATTACAATGATTTTTTAGAGCACTCTTGCCAGGGTCATCATTTTTGTTATTCTCAAGGAAATGGTCTCTTTACAAGAAAAACCAAAGCATTAAGTGGTATTGGAAAATCACTTGTATAAAAAGTATAAACAAAGTTTCCTTTTTTTTGCTAGAGGCCTAAGACCAAGATGTCACTGGATTCAAAGTAAATTGAATCAAGTAGGAATATGCTTCACAAATTAAAATCAGAATTTTGGCATAAGTATTACAAGGTTTGCCATCATCTGGTCAATCCATTCAAAAGCTCCTAAAATGATTTCATAATGGATTTCTGCATAAACTTAATCACTCTGATGAAAAGATGAGAATACCATTACATTTCAATTTCATTGCTGGTACCAGCATTACCTTTTCTTTCTTCCCTGTCCCTTTCATTGACACTATGACTTGAGAATGAAGGCCTTTCTCACAATCTTGTCATGATTAACTGGTGTGAAACCTGAAAAATTCCTCTCATTGGCAGTATCAATAAAGATTGATTGATACTATAAAAATGAAACAAAAGAATATTCATTTGATGCAAATTGATCCAATACAATTTCTAGAACCATCAATTCAGGAGAGAATGAGTTGAGGCAGCATCTCCCTTATGACAAACTTAAAATTGAAAACATTGCTTTCAATGATTCAGTACAAAAGTCAGAAAAATGTTGTCTAATATGGAACTAGTGGTCTTGTCACCATCAATTATCACAACACAATTTTTAATAGTTTTGACTTTGGTTTCAAATGTGATATATTTTTGGAACATAATGTTTTGCAACAAATATCCTCCATAATCAAAATATATTCAGAAAACATGTTGGGTGTTGGATTTCATTTGTCTCTTGTTTCTTGTTTCTTGTTTGACAACATCTTTTTAGATGGACTTGGTTTCAATGCCAGTCAAAATTTTCACTCTTGATGGAGACAAATAACAAGAATTTGTGTTCCTGTCAAATGATTAACACTTGATCAAAAGATTGATTTGAATAGAAATTTGATTTTAATTCTTAAATATTGAATAGACAAGCAAAACAAACTTGACAGCAAAGGAAACTGTGAAAAGAAAGAATTGTTCAATCCAATTAATGTTTTCAATATTCAAAACAAGAAGCCAATATTGCAGGTCCAAATACAACTAGAAACAACATAGATACAAAATAGTTCAGCTGAACACAGAGCTACACTAACCACTAGATGAGAGTTTTAAAGACATAATGTTGACTTTTGTACTCATTTATTTTTTGTTGCTGGTGTTTATATTGAAAAATATGAAAGTCTATTTCACAACATTTTCATACACAAACATGTATACTGATATAGCAAATTTTAAATTTTCCAACTTACAAATAATCAAAATGACCATCTCAGAGTTGTGTAAAAATATGTCAATAGGAGAAATCTCATTACTCCAAGAAAAGTTTTGTTGTGTGATCATAAATCATGAAATTACTCAAGGCTTGGGCTGTCAAAAAATACAGTAGCTCACTTTAGCCAGAACAAAATTGGATTTTAGGAAAATTGCAAATAAATTTTTTGACCTGAGATGGTAAATCTCAAAAACCCTTGCTTTCGCCATGGAAAAAACTACACTTTCCATTTTGAATGCTTAGATCAAATTAAATGTAACTCTGTAACTCTGAGATTAGTATGAACTACATGCACCAATATAAAGCTATCATAATTTGTAACACATTGGTCAAATAATCTAAAAAATGTAAAACAAAACATAATGGTCTACTACTGTTACTGTAATTGTAATTTTTTGAGTTGCAAGCCTTACTTTGGTCATTAGAGACCTGAAAATTAAAAATGTTTTGTCAATATTCACATATTTTTTGAAAAAAGATAAAAGAAAAGAATATTTTGAAAAAAGTTAATTTTGTAGAATTTAATTAAAATTTAACAAAGAAATACATATTTTCAAAAAAATTATATTTTTTTGTGAAATTTTGTAACAAATTCGATGAAAAAATATGAAATTTTACAAAATCAAGTAATTGAAAATCAAGTTAAAATAAAAAATTGCAAAAAAATCACTAAGAAAATCTTTTGACTTTTTTATGTAATCTAATTTTTTCAAAACAGTGAAATGATTTAAAAAAAAACAAAAAATCTAAATATAACAAAATGTTGAAAATCCCAAAAATAACATAAATTGTAGGAGAAAGACAAAAACATGAATTTATTCTAACAAAAAATCAATTTTTTGAAAATTGTGGTTTTGTACTTTTTCATGGAATTTTGTATGAAATTTCACAAAATTTCATGAAATTTTATGAAAAATCCCAAAATTTGAAAAGATTTTTTGTCTTTTGTAGAATTTCGTACAAAATTTCACAAAAGGTCTTTAAAATTCACGAAATCAAAGCTCTAAAATTATATATCACTTTTCTGTATAATGATTTGTGAATATTCTTCTGTTGCCAAAAAAATGTAGAAATTGCTGAAAAATGATGTTTGTTTAGTTCAATCATACTAAAATGTATTTGCCGTGTCAAAATAATGCAAATTAGTCCTTTTTGAGAATGACTCTGGATGTTCAAGAGTCTTATCATTCCTGAACTACTCAATTTTATGTCAGCAAATTTTCTATTTGACTGATAATCAAATTTAGACTCAAACCAATTTTTATCCTCCATCTTCAATCTTTCAGTTGTGAAAAACCTCTCCTTATTCTTACTTCTTCATTTTGCCTGATTCTTAAAATGATGAAATGCATTTGACTAGGGATTCAAATGATGACCTAGTACTGTGACCAAATTTAGGTACTCATACAAGTACTTAGGCCAGAGACTAGAAACCATTGGTATTGGCTAGAGAAACAGAAGAGAGAATCCGCATCAAGTGGAATATCATATCTGAATTTATGTGAAAAAACAATGACATGAATAGGAGGATTTTTTTCAAAACTATATCATTTCTTATGACAGCAGCAGAATTTTAGTAAAACTTGTTTCGTGTTTTTTGTCTGAAATACAAGGCAGCTTATCCTAGGTATTTTGGATCTTGGTAGTGTCAAAATTCCAAGAGGTTGAGTTTGTAGTAACAAACCTGTGAGTTCTAATACAAATTTGAAATTTCTTGGTGGTGCTCTGTCATCCAAAGGAACTAATGAATGTATCCTCAAATTGCTGAACAAGTTTATTCAAAACATGACCCTGAAAATAAAATATGATGCAATTTGTTTGAAAATATATTTCCAAACCCATGTCCAGACAAACCACAAAAGAAAACATGAATGGAATCAGTCTATGGTAAAGGTATAAGAAAAATTCTAAACGACAATTTCCTTCGAATTTCCTGATTTGCCATGGCAATACTAGATATCAAAATGGGAAATGGGGCTTACCTAGATAAATAACAAATTTGCTTGGTTTTCCAATCCAGCTATTTTATTTTGAAATAATATGTACATTGTTAACTTATTTTAGTCTAAAATCAGTGTAATAACATACCACAGCTAGTGGAAGTATCCAAAAAGCACCACTCAAGCTAAATAGCTCCACATATAACTTCACCTGAAAGTTCACTGAAAGCTAGATATTGCTCAATATATTTAGTAATGCAATTCACAATGAACAAATAACAGAAATCACCAAATGATAGTTTAAAATGAAAAAATCATTGAAGTATCTCTGATTTCTTATGAAAAAAAAACAATATTATGATTGAGATAGTCCAATGGTTATACTCATGGTGTTGACCAAAATTTACCTTTAACTGAGACACCTCCTTTTTCAAAAAGAGCTCCTACAGTATTTGTGTTGCTACAGATAACATGACACAATGATAATGACATAATGAAAAATTCAAGTTCAGTGCAATCATTTTGAATCCTTGATGCATGTGATGGTGATATGTGTAAGTATGCATTGAAACTTGACCAACAATATAAGGTGTTTAGATCAATCTCTGGAGGCTTATCAGATAAATGTATATTGAGTATAATCAACTTCTGGTTGTAGATTATTCCAACTTGAAAACAAAATTTAACTGATGTAAATGAAGTGATTTGTCCAGAATTACTCTGATAGGATAACAGTATTTGCTGTGATTGTTTTTTGAAAAACAGAGGGCAGTTGTGATTAAAAAAGTTGTCCTAGTAAGAATATTTGTCACCAAATAACCTCCATCTTTGAAATTTGTTAAGAATTTTTAGTTTGGTATTAGTCACCCTCTCTAGGACATTTTTCTTGTATTCCCAATTACTTATTTTGTAAAAAAAACTTACAATAAAATAATTCAAAGTGAATTTTGGAATACAGTCCATTGGTGGCTACACATGGGAACTTACTCCTTTTATTCCATGACAGTGGGCCAAAAATGGTCCAAGACTTCATGCAGTATGCATTATTTGATATTGATTTGATCAAACCAATATTTTGGTATAAGTGGTGATTATTACTGGCAACAAACTCAAAAACAGTTCTAAAGATGGCAAAAGTAGAACCCTATATACACACAAACATTGATTATTTCCAACCATGCTGATCTTTGAACATAAGAATAAAGCAATTTCAGAAGTACAAAATAATATTGATGTTAGGAGGAGTATTACAAATTACAAAATGACTAATCTGAACGAAAACATTACAAACAAATATATCCAAACTATTCTGTTGCAAACAATATCATGACATAATATTTCTGTCATTATCAAGGTTCAACACTTTCTTGCTAAAGAAACTCTGGTGTGATTCAAAAATTTGCAATCAAATCCTTTTGAAAATTTGAGGTCA
Source organism: Thalassiosira livingstoniorum (assembly GCA_036939595.1). NCBI lineage: Eukaryota > Bacillariophyta > Thalassiosirophyceae > Thalassiosirales > Thalassiosiraceae > Thalassiosira > Thalassiosira livingstoniorum. Next base: position 7,511 of record JALLOT010000631.1, read on the forward strand.
AAGAAACTTGTTTTTTCAGAGAAAGGCATGGGAAAGTTTGAGTTTAGTATGTCACTGTTGTCACTGCGTCTAAAATTATTTGTTCCTCCCCTGTGAAACTACTAGGTAGGACTACAAAAGCACAATCTACTCAAGTACTTCTCAAGCACTACTCATGCACCACTCATACATTACTCAAGCACCACACAAGCACCAATCTAGAGCTTCTAGCACTACTCAAGCACTTTAATACAAAGTGTGAATCATTATCAAATAGATTGTTGAAAATCTTTTTGAACACACTAAAAAAATTTAGAAAGCATAGGTCTGCACTGCTAAAAATCTTAATTCCTGATTCTGCTCAAATAATTGACACCATAGGAGAAGACAGCGTTAAAGATAGGGTTTGCAGAATCCCTAAATGTGCACTTTGTTACGACTACGATACCTTTTGATGTGAAGAACTAATTGTTGGGACAATGTGCAAAACCAAGTTTAATGTTTTACACTATTTTCACCTTCCAAATAATACCGCAATGTATCATTCATTTGTTTAAACTGTGCCACATAATTATCTCTCTCAGCCTGAAATTCTTCTATTAGCAAGGCCCGTTGGTTCTCAGAATCTGCCAAAGAATTCCCCAAAGATTCGACTTCTTCGCGTAGACACTTAACTTCCGCAGATAATTCCTGAGCATTCATATTAGACGAGTTCGTTTCTTCACCATGGGAATGATTATTGGGGTATCCATCAAAGTTTGTTGTTGAGTTCTTCTTTGGAGAAGCATCTACCTCGTCAAGAGCCAAAGATAGATCTCTCATAAACATTGGCGACTTTGAAATGTCATGCTCCCCGCTACTCTTTTTTGGAGATGCTCGTCTATTACTCTCATTATGAAGTGATGCATTTGCATCTTTTAACTCGTTTCGCAATAAATGCACCATTCCTTCCAAGTAACGAATTCTGACAGATGTACCTTCCTTGCTCATTTCAATTTTTCTTTTCTCGTCCTCCACGAATCGGTACTCTTTCTCTAAATCGTTTTGCATCCCAGCAATAGATTCATCTTTATCAGATAAATTCTTCTCCAAGTTTTGAATGATTCGTATCTTTTCAGCAATTTGCTCCTGATGATGCCGTTTTAGGTTTTCCATGTCACTGTAAAGTGTCTGGCAAGTATCGTTATGATGAGATGCAAATGAAGAAAGACGATGGTTGAGCCTTGATATTTCTCTTTCCAACTGACTTGTGTGTTGAACAAGGGATTCGCTATCTGTACTCATGGGCCGTGAAAGATGGGATAGTGGTGAAGTGGCATGTGGAGATGACATGCGCGCAGCAGTTCTCGCCACAGAATTTGCATATGACCTAGGACTGAATGGGCTCAAGGGATGATGATTTGTGAGGGCATCTAAACGATGATCGTTTTCGGGAGCAGATAGGTTTGGTGATGATTTAACTGCGGCCACAAGATCTTTAAGACAATTTCGCAAATCTTCAAGTCCAGAGTCATATTCATTGTCTTTCGTATTTGCCGACCCCTCTTTTGACCTACACTTATTCATTCTATGCCGTGACAATTCTGCCTCATACACCCTACGAATGTCATCAAATCTCCATTGCAATTCCTCAAATAACCACAGCACATCCTCCCTCGAGATTACCCCATTGCCATAACTCTGTTGCTCGGAGTTGAAGGCAGTGACTTATTCTTGGTATTCTAGCATTTTTTGTTGAGTGGCTGTAGGTTTGGTATCGTCATCATCATCGTTATCAGTGTAGTTTGGATCATGAGTAATTCTGAATTGTTGGTTCATGGAATCTTCTGAAGTTTTGTTGGAATTTTCTTCGTCAAGATGATTGTGCATGCCCCGCATCGGATTTTCAGAGAGAAGTTTGGATGCCCGCTCTAAAATATCAGAAATGAACTCTGGTAAATTTGTGCTCTCGGCATTGTTATCAATGCTGATTTTTTTCGTACTGAAAGTATGAAATTCATCCCTTGCCGTGCCGTTCATGGTTGTGGAAGAGTTGGTGTTAGGCTCCAAATTTGACAATAACTTTTCAACTTTTTGTTCAGCCTCGCGTCGTCTTTGAGACTCCAAACGTAGTTCTTCCTGAATCTTCTGAGCTTTGTCATGTTGCAATTGTGCTGATGAGCATTTTGACTCCATTGNTCAGTGGTGGAAATTCTTGGAGGTTTGGTATGCGCAGGTTTCGTTGCAGGGAATGATGAATTATTATTTAAGTTTTGGTTTCCATCGTCGTGATCTGGAAGCGGAGCTTTTGCCGGTTGGTGCAAATGTTTGTATGAAGTGGAATTCAACTTTGATGGATCTGATGATTCCGAAGCAAAATGTTGGAATTTTGTTTCTTTTACAGAGCTATCATGATGGGCGGATGAAGAGTCTGGTTCGCAACCTGAAAAATTGAGGCGGCGACGGGCACCTGATGCATGCCCCGATGTTTTACTCCACGAGTTGTGCGACCGTTGTGACATTCTTGAACATTGAATAACGATGCCCAGCTTCGAATGGCACCATAAATACCATAAGTACCTCAAAGCACTGTCAAAACAATGACAAGGTCAACGGAAAGAATTTCCAGCAGTATCTTCAGTCTTCAGTCAGTACCATACTCAGTGCATGTTGCCCCGGCCTCATAGTAGGTTCTAGAGACAGCTTGGACTGGCTTGATATTGTATTTCTTATTATTTGAGTCTGTTGTGTCGAGCTTTGTCTATTATGGTTGGTCCAACTTGGTCCTTGGTCCAAGCCAACAGTTCAACAATCAAGCCAACTAAACCATGCCAGTACAGGGTCGTGCGTAGTTAGTACTTACTACCTAAGTAGTACTTAGGTAGGAGTAGTACGGTAAGGTATGGTACGTACTCGTACTTATTATGAATTAAGTCCCACAATTTTCGTGATATTAGTACTTACCTGGATCAATATCATAAAACATAGCGTGATTTCTGGGTTACTATTGAAACAATAATTTGGGATCATTAAAAAAATGTATGTTAGAAGTACCATACATTTGTAGCAGAATTTTATTAATTTCTGTGTCAAGTATCAAGTATTGATTGACATGATATTGATTTCAATATCATAATATACACTCACTTACTTCATGTCACCAACATCTCACATATCAAAGCTCACAACTTTCATAGATTAACCAGCTCCAAATATTGAAGCTCCTTAGATAGTAATATGAGTAATGAAACCTATGACAACGAAATCACATGTTTTCCAATTTGATAGTGCTCTTTTGGAAATAATTGAGTGTTATGATATTCAGAGTTATTAGTTAAATCATCATAAAAAAATACATTGAATGATAATGTACCACTAATTTCAAGCCATTTTATGGGAAACCTAGAAACTCAAAAAAATATTTGAAGCAAAGATAACTAGCAATAATCAATGATTATTGGGTGTAGGGAATTCCTGGGACTGCAACTAATCCCAACAATTGAATATCAACATGAAATGCTTGAAATTTCAAATTCAAATCATATGATCTTTGAAGCATTGTTGTTCATGAAATAAGTTGAAATAACAATTTTAATAAAATATTTCCTGTGAATGATCTTCTAACAGTAATATATCAGTCCCCTTTTGCCTGCAAATTTTCAAAATTCTATTTTCAGGTAGCTATTAGCACCAAAGTATAAGTTGATGCAGTCCCAGAAATTCCCTTGATTAGCTTCAAGTACAATCAATAATTACAATAGAATAAACTTACGTGCTTTATCCTATATTTGATCCAAGAATTTCAAATGTGTACTGTGGATCAAACTGGAAGTATATGTTCTTTACAGATTTTGCATGTTTGGATCAATTGGTGAAATGAAGACAGATTAGGAAAATATTGACTGACATTTCCCATTTCACAAATATTATGTGTTGTTTTGATGATGGCTTCTATTGATCCTTCTATAGATACAAATTGTATTATTGTTTCTCCTCAAATGTAGAGTTTTGGTTTCATCCTTGATTTTTTCACTGGCCAACACCTCAACTACTATAATACCATTAAAAATATTTCTTGCTAAAGAGCTGTAGACAATATCATAACACATTTATTGTAGTTGTTAGTTTCAATTGATTTTAGTTGGGTATTCATTAATTTCTTCCTTCTTACACTCATCCTTGATGGGTTGTTGTTTAGCATACAATGTTATTATAAAGTTCAGTTGATTATTTTTACAAATTATTTTGAAGTCCATTGAGTCTTTGAGAACAAATTCTGAAAATGACTCTATTCGAGTTCAATTTCCTATTTAGTGTGTCTTGTTTTGCTGTATCAATAGTTACAAAAACATGACTACTGGGATAAGTAGTAGATATGGATTTAAAATATTCTAAAAGATGCAGATCAATCAATGGCAGGTATGGTGGTGATATATTATACATCACAAATTAATAACCATGGTCTCCAACTCTCATGATAAAACAGAAATTTTATAGTACATTTAGTTGATCCCTATGGAAGATGAGTTGAAAACTCTTCCTAAATTGCGTTTGCCGGATACACCAACATTTTTATATGAACATAACTATATTTCAGACTCACGCCTATGCAATTAGCCCTGGCAAGACTCTCTAGCCACCATGATCTCTGCTTTTGAGTAAAATCAAGCTGGGGGATGATCTCACCAACAGCCTACCCCAATTCAGACTATTTGTTGTGTGATTGGGTGATCACTGTTCCATCGTTGTTGTTGCTTTAAGTCTGGACAGGATAAACGTACTCCCACAGACCAGACTGCTGGAAAGGGACAAAATTACTCCAAAGAAATCCAGCCGCCATCTCGGTGAACCTAATAACATGGCCCCCACATCACCCACTGCTGCTAACACTTGTAAATGCACACTGTTACAATGAGCATTTCTGAGCTTGCAGGTGAATATGAGAGTTGCAATAGAGGGGGGTTGATGACAGGCCAAGCTGTTGTCACTGTGCCAATGACCTCTTGTGGGTGGACAAGTTGCTCCTTCTGGAACTGACATGGCAAAGGAGAGGGTTGGTCTGAGACCTATGATGAGGCAAATCATTATGTACCTGGAGTTGCTGTTATGCATCTGGTGGTGCCATGGAAGTAGAGCCCTGTTGGATGATGTTGGTGGCAGCTGTTGTGCTCACACAATGCTTGGTGTGCATACTGTTGTGTGGCCGACAGGGTCTCTTGATGTTGCTATGTGCTATGACTATGTTCTGTCATCCCTTTTATGGGAAGTATTGGGCGTGATTGGATGCCCAGGGATGATGTGATAGACTTGTTGTCATCTAGCAATTATGAGGACGGTGTTCCTCCATCATTGCAAGTGACAATTTTGAGGATTTTTGTGCAGCTTTCCCTGAACCTGTTGGGTTCTGGCTTGGTTAAAGCCCCCAATGCTCCCCCTCACATTGGCTAACAATGGTGTCATTGAATGAGGGGAATGGGCTGTATGAGGGAAGGGTGATGGGAAGGGCAATGTTGGATAGATTGCCATTTGGCGTGGTGGAAGGCTGGTGGTGCCTCCACTGTCATACCAGCACAATCTTTCCTTGTGGTGAAGGAATTTCGACTGCTCCAGCGGCCATTCTGTTCACTTGTCTTTGTGTTTGTAGAGGTGGTGTCTCCACAATGTAGGACTAATGTCGCTTGTGGGTGTGGGGTCACCGGGCGATACTGTTGAATGCAGGTGCACTACAACTGCTCCTCAAAAAAGTCTCCAACTCTCATGAAAAAAGACACTTTTGTTTAGAGCACCAGAAACCAGATCATGTATATAATTGTGGGATCTTTCTAAGAATAAGTTTTTTGCTGCTTTTATTGTTTTTGAAATTGTTCCTGCTTTAAATGTAAATCTAAGCATTTATCTAAATGATAAGAATATTTGTAGAAAATCAAATATTGGAATTAATTGTGGCTCGGATAGCCAATAATGACATTGCCACAAAAATCTGGGCCTCATTTATTTTCAATGTGGGGTTGTTGAAACTTTTTAAGTTTTTAATTTTCTAGACTTAAATTTTGGGTGTTTCAATTTGGAGAATAAAAACTATCAAAAAGTAAAAAAAACAAAACTAATATTCCTAAACAATCCTGAAGCATGAAATAATAATAAAAGTGATTTCTTATTATTGACAGTTTCTTGGTCATAAATTGCTAAGTTTGTAAAGGTAAAACAAATGATAGATAATGTATAAAAATTCTCTTTAGCTCAAAGAGTTATTCTGATAATTGATTAAAAATTTCATGAAACTAGAATTATATGACATTCAAACTGAATGATAGTTATTGACAGTATCTCATTACATGCTATGATTACTTATTGCACTCTGGTGCTTATTTTGTCAGTGAAAGTGATCAAATTTCTAAGATCCAGAACAGAGCTTTGTCAGCAGTTTCAAATTTGGTGGGTTTGATTTAAAGAATCATATCATCTATTACATTTATAAATTATTTTTAATATTGATATGGAATATTAGATTTTTGTTTAATGCAGTGTTTAATTGGAATCATGGGAAACCATGCAAATTTTTGACACCAAAATTTCTAAAGAGTTTTTAACCTAATTGGCATGGTTCTATACTCACAAGTTTATTCTTCAGATTTATGCACTTTATTGAAAATGTTTTTTGAACTAATCTTGTTCACAAGTCTCTGATTATTGTTTTGAAGAAATAATAACACACTATATATTTAAGTGAATGCAATCACAAAAATCACACACTAAAATGAAACTTTAAATTCTTGCATAGCTGTAATAATATCAGTTAGCATGATTTATAAACATTAGAGTTAGAGCTAAAAAATGATTACACATGAAATGGATTGTTTCAGGATGACAAAAACACCATTTAATATTAATTTGTTTTAATTTTTGCTAGGTTGTTGCTGACATCATACTCAGGATTCAATGCTCTAAAACAATTAAAGTATTTTGCACTCATTTGAGTGTGTGTTCTAACATGATATTTCTCCCACCTAAGTATAATTTTTCTATTTTTTGGCCAAGGGTAAGTAGTAGAAAATGTATCAGATTCAAAACACACCAACATACATGAATTATGATATGTCAGAAACAACAGTGATACAAAATTTCATTCTGTAGAAGAGTAATTGTGATTGTAAACTCAACAACAAAAAGTTTGCGACAAATGATAACATGGATAGTACAACTGTAAAGAGCAAATAGCAGCAGATGTGATAAATTATGTTTGCTTCTCTGCAAAAATTTTAATGGTTTAATGTTTGAGATTCCCAAAAAAATGTGAGTCATTGCTGAAACATCTCTTAAAGCTAGCAATAGGTGACAAATGAACAAATTATTATGAATGACAGGTTTGAGGGCACTGGAATGACTGTATTCTCCAATGCTAATGACAACAATCAAAACATGATGGCTTCTCCAGAAATAAGGAAAGAAAAAAAATCAAATGATATTCAGAATAGCTTTAAGAATTTCAAATTTGATACTCTTAAGTACAGCAGAATGATGGATTTATTTCATATCAACTGTCCAAATGTTATAATTACATAATATGAACCCAAATGTGATGATATTGTTCATTTGCTATTGGACAAAGAAATATCCAATACAAAAGAAGTTAATCTTCATCCAATGGCTCATTGAACTGGTTGTTATGAGTCAAAGCTATTGTTGTTGTTTCTCTCACCATTTCAATTGGGTTGAAACACACAACAAAAAACTTGAATTTGTTTTACAACTGAACATTCACCATACATGATGGCTTATACAGTTCACAGATCAGTGCATGTACTCCACATGCATATCAATCACTGAGGCAATAACTAAAAATCATGTGTTTTCTTTAGATCAATATAACCTTTTGTAGTAAGTGAAGAAAAAGACAATACCTCATGCCTTGATTTTATTTAGTCTGAAAGCTGATAACTATGCAGCTTCCAAAATTGTGTGCAATTTTTCCTATAAACTGACTATCATACAGCTGGGGACTTATATTGAATGCACCTAAGGTTTTGCATACAATCATTGCATAGGAATTTAATTTCAAATTTCAAATTTTAAAGTTCCTTCATGTATTCATAAGGGTGATGTAATCATTAAAGATAAAATCAATTTCATCTCTTCACCCCCAACAAATTAAGACTCTGTCCTGAAACAACTTTCTCAGAATGTTAAAAGGGGTTTGTACATAACATTCTCACTTCTTTCTGCATTCTTTGTTTTGTTGTTTGAATATACCATTGATGATATCGTTTCCCAAAAGAACATGAAAAATGAGAGCTACTGTAAGAAATAATCTACATAAATATGATTGTAGATTTATTCTACGTATGTAATTTATTACCATGAAAAATTAAGTATCACCAACAGAGTCAACAAGGTTTACATAAACCGTGTAACTCAGCTGTACCTCTACCAGGTAACTATTCCTTCAAACCACTTCAAGAATATCACTATAGCTGTGAATTTCATTATTTATGTATGCTGTCTGTCATTTTTGTTTTGAAAAAAATTCTTTTTTCATTGCATTTTATTGGTTGTTGTGGCTTGATGATTTTTTCTAGGTACTAGAATGAACCTGACAGTTTTGTCAGGTGAACCAAGGGAAAAATATTTCCATGTCAGTATTGGAGCTTTGATACTTTTTAATGCATTTTTGGAAAGCTCTTGTCAAGTAGAATATCATGGTTCAAGAAAAAATAAAAATTCCAAAAATTGACTGAGCAACTGTCAAAAGTATGTTTTAGAAATTTCCAGTTCAAATTCCCTTAACCTGAATTGTTTTGTTACTAAGTAACTACTAGTAAATACGAAATAAATTATTTACTACTATGGTAGTACACCTAGTAAGTAAGTAGGGTATTTTAAATAGTTGGAGCTCAGTTGAAGTCAAACATAGGACTTTAAGTAGAAAAGTCCTTTTTACACATACAATAGGGCATAATATTACCTACCAGATACCAAACAATTCTTTAATTTCATTAATATCTAATTATTGTCAAGCAAACATACAACAATTTTGATCACATACTGTTAATGCTAGTTTCACCACGGTTTGTAATGGCTTTAAGGTGTGGATTGGTCAGACTAATCCCAATTTACGCTGGAAAAACAGAGGCAGCAATAGTAAAATGCTATTTTTAATGCATCTTTGAATAGATCTCAGCAAGCTTTATTCTATTGAAAATGTAAATAAAGTAAAATAACCATCTTCATACTAAAAGTTTTATTAGTGGTACTAGGCATATGACAACAGTCGCCTTAATTTTGTATTAAAGCAATGATGGCGACCTGAAAGTAACCAACAAAGTATCACATCCTTTTGACAATGGTGTGAATAGTCTTACTGTATTTTGGTTTGGGTTGATTCTTCCATTTAGTACAGCAATGACAGTCAAAGATGAAGCAAACGTTGGCACTAATTTAAGAGTTTAGTTGCCCTCTCAGTAGAAATCATACTGAATTCTACAATACATATTACGTAAGTAGGATGTAATTTTTAGTAATTCTATTGTTATGAGCATGATCGTGAGATTGAAAGAAAGCAAATGCATTAGAATTAATGGGAATCAATTAACAAATTGTTCATTGTCAACAGAATCACCAACAATTTCATCCCCTTTATTTATGAGCTCCATTTTGGCTAGCATTGCATCCGTTACCCTGTCTGCCTCTTTATCATTGAGTCACTTTGTCCTCGCCATCATTCCAATTCTCATCAATGTAATGCTGCCACAGATGCTCACAAACAGCAAGGCAATTTTTTATTATTGTTGTGCTCTTACTACACTTTCCTATGTTGTCTCCAGCCAAATTCTCTTCAGGAATGACAAACCTGATGGTAATCATCTTCCAACATCCTTTCCCCAGCCACAAACTTATCAAATGCAACTTTGACCACATCCCATCTCCTCTGCCTCTTAATCCCCCTATCGTCTGCAACTTTCTGCTTCTCCTCATCCCTGTCTTGTTGCTCATGGTCCCAAGCCTTCAGAGTCCTGTTTCTGTTCAGCAACACAATACCAAGTTTGCAAATCTACGCCACCAGCCTTGGTCAATCCTTTCCATTGTGCAAGCTCCCTTATCTGATCGTCCAATGTAGCAGCACGGACAATCTTTTGTGCAGATGCCAGTTCATCACCAAAAACCTCAGCAATGGATGCAAAATTTCTGAGCACTTGGACAACAAAGAAGCCATGCTGTGTTGAAATTAAAGCTTCCCCCATGCTCAGTGTGAACAACCCCTTGACATCAAAATTCGCATCAGTCCTGGAGAGGTGGGTTTGTGCTCAAAGAGTGAGAAAGAGGGTGCGCAATTGAAAGTGTCAGGAACATTCAACTTACCTCTTGCTGTCATCTCCCCCAGTCACCAATCTGCTCCATGTTTCCATAAAGAGTGACCAATTAAAGAACACCACGATCAATGTTTGATTGCAACCTTTCACAGGGGGGAACACACCAATCAGCCCACTGGACACTGCAGATGAGACAGTTCTCATTGTCAGTTTCCACTGCTACCGTAAAACCTTCTTCCCCTCACCATCCAAGCAATACTTCTTGTTATTTGCTGTTGCATCTATTGCTGCTCCCTGTTGAAAGACTCAACACTGCCTGTCCCATTGCTCCTCCCATCTTACTGTGCAGCTCAAATAGTTGCTTGGACCCAAATGAACAAGCTTTGTAACCTTGCGACTGAGAGCAACAGGGGACACATATCAGACCAAGCTCTCCCTTGCCCTTCTGGAATCAAACCTAACTGCTGCAACCTGGTTTTGGGATGACAAATGAAAGAAAAGGGACAAATGGAGATCATGGTGAGACATGCATTGACGTGAAAAAAACTCTTGACAATGGATGACTTTCAAGCTGGTGGCCGCCACAATCACTGCCAGACTCTGGCGCAAAACTCACCATAAACACTGCCTCCTTCAGTGCTTAAGGGTCAGAACTGGAACCCTGATTATCATGGTTTGACATGATGCCATTGGTTGTAGCTGTTTCAGACAGCAACGGACTCAAAATAATGAATGAAAAGCAGCACGAAAAAATTACAACTGTGCCGGCCGCTGACGGTGAAAGATTAGTTTGTTGACGTGGCACTTTTAGTGGGCTTCTACTGCTGCATAGCTCATGAAAATGAGCACACAGCTTCTACACTTAGTAGTAAACATTATTGGTGCAAAAGCTTTATCTTCTAACTAATCATTAGCAAAGTCAAATCAACTAGTACATATTGGTGGGCAACTGATCATTAATTTTAGGGGGAGGTGACTAATGTCATACGCCTAGTACTTTATGGGTACTCCAAATCATAGTGACAAAATCAATTCAGGTGACAAAATCAATTCAGGTCCATTCTACTA
>JALLOT010000632.1:0-18809 GCA_036939595.1 Thalassiosira livingstoniorum
TGGCTCAAAATTAATTGCAGATGAGCATTGGGTAACTGGTTGGAAGAGACACTTACAAATGAAGGTGGAATCAAAATTAAATGAGCTCAGGAGACAAAAGGAACAACAAAGGCAAACTTCCAAATTGACAATAAAAAAGCAGGAAGTGAAGAAAATAAAGACACTGAGTTAAACTAAACAATTAAATGCAAGAAACATCAATGCGGCTCAAAAAAGAGGACATCAATATGGAAGATACAAAGCTGCCTTCAAAGAGGAATCAGTTTTTGTTTGTAAAGCACCAAGCTGGAGATTTTTAGCAAAATTGGAAAGAAATCCTAGATCATCTCAATACAAAATAATGCCTGTATGGCAAAGGATGGAGAGGGTCACAGAAACAAAAATACTTGCATTTAGAACTATTACACAGGCTGTGGCTGCAGGCAATACTGGTGTGTCCCCAAAAGGTAAAGGTGCACCACAACTCATTGATCAGGATTATTAAAAACTTGTTGCAATCCATGTGGGGTTGGAGCAAGTGGTCAACTGAGGATAAATAACTGCTAAGGGTGAGTCTTATTTTTGTTCTATCTAAATTATGAAACAGTGTTCATCAGCTCAATCTTTACATGATTTCCTACCAGCCCAAGATTGAAGAGAGTCATGAATTCTGGGATAGTTGGCACCAAACACAAGGGGAACTTCAACCCTGACTTATGCTGGATGGTGAAGAGATACAAGAATGCAGACATCCTGCATCTGTTACAGACCCTTCAATCAGAGGACATTGGATGTCAGTGGTGCACCCACAAAGCCATTAATCAGTGGTTTAGTGACACATGGAAGTTCTACATTCAACATGGCTTTGTCATAGACAAATATGGGGAGCACTTGGCAATGGGGGATTTGCCAAAATCATGATTTATCACAAAATGAGTAGGCAAATGATCTTTTTTGACAAAAATAATCACCCTCCTGGCAATTATGGAGACAGAGGCAGGTCCAAGAACCAAACCTACAGCAATCATAAACTCTGCAGGTAAGTTTTTTCATCTTAATTGTTAGTATTCACAACAACCTAAACAATATCATTATTTTTTCCATTTCAGTGGTGGCTTAAGGTCAACCCAAGGAATCAGGCATGTAAGTGGAGGGTACATGGTGAATGGTGCAGGGGATAAGATGCAGGAGGTTTGAATCAATGATTCAAAAGCCAAGCATGAAGAAAACATGACAGTACAAGATGCTATGGTCTCAGGGATGGGAAAGGTTGTTGGAGAACTTGGACATGGCTGTCCTACTGCCGTGCATCCATATGTGGCTGTACTTCTCTCTGGTGGCATGGACAGAAGCTTGTTCATGCAGATGATTGAACGAGTCATGTTTGAACTCTACCCCAAGGAAATGGTGCAGTTGGAATGGGAGTACAATGAAAATGGTGAACTCACAAAAGGGCCTGTCCTCTGGCACCTAGGATGTGGCCCTGGAAGACTGCAACCAATAGATAATTTGGAATATTACGAGTTGATGAAGAGTTTGAGGGAGAGAAGTGTTTGCTGTATGGACTCTATCCAAACACAACTTTGGTAACTACAGTCATGAATGATTTGTTTTCTGCATTCTTTAAATCAAATTGTTGTGTTCAAATTTGACAAATTTTTGCACTCTAACTTCAAGAGCAAGCCAAGGAGCTTTGCAGGAAGTGGCATGGGAACAAGCAGCAAGCACAACAAGGAGAAGAAGTCAGCAATGACAGCAAGATAATGGTGAAGGTAATCTGCTTGCTGACACCAAAAGACTTGTGTTGGGTGGTCCATGGGGACTAAGTTGAAGATAATTTTTCTGCTCATGACTCACCAATAGTACAATGCTTCTCAAAGGAGAAAGTACTAAATTCAATTGCTTGCTTGGGCTTCATCCCATTAACTTGAAAGTGTCTGCAGAATCCAAAGGTCAGACACAAAGTAGGGCAATCTGAAATGATTGATATTGTGAAGTTAATGGTGAGAATGAGCTTTGAGTACAGTGAGTTGAAAGTGAAATGTGAGAAGAAGGGATTCTGTGTAGATCCATTTGATACAGAGTTGTCCACCACAACAACTCTTCATTGTGCTGGCACTTTGGAAGAGCACACACATGAGCTTGCTAAGTCCAGATCCACAGTGAAGGCTGGAGGCATCTATTGAAAATTGGTAAGAATGTTATTGAATGGGGGCAAGGTTCTGCTTGATCATAGGTTAGAATGGCAATACAAGAAGGAGCAGAGTCAAAAGAGTAAGGATAATGTTGGTGGGCAAAGACAAGAGAGGTGGGATGCAGCAAAACTTGTGTTTGAAAAGTACGCAACAAAAAATGAATCAACAAGAATGACTATCTTACATTGATTCATTTTGTTGTGCTGGAAGAGAAAGTCCCTGGTGACACCATCACAAAGTATTGAGCAAAAAATTCTATTATAAAAGCATGGTTGCCTGTCTGTGAGCCTCTGTGGCAATGCTACTTTGATGAGAATTGAGAGGAGGAGGCAGAGGAGGCAGATGACAAACAAGGACTGACAGACACAGAACAAGTGACCATAATGGATGAATTGATTGCAGAGGCAGACCCTCTTGATGGAATAGATGGGGAAGTGGGTGCATCAATTGACAATGTATAATAAAATAATGTAGTTTTGTTATGCTCACTCCATTAAAAACTTTGTCCAGTACTATAGTTTGTCTTTGTTATTATCAATTATATTCAATTTGAAAAAATGCAAGTAAGCTATGAGTAGAACCCGGTATGTTTTCTACTTGTGGGCTAGTAATGATATTAGACATTGCCAATTTTAAGCACTATATTTGGTGTGTTGCTGCTGTCACAACAAACCAAGTAATAGCAACACTGACTAGACCTAAGACAACAACTTATGATCATTGGTTTGGATGCTAATGCACTCTGCCGTGGTGATAATGCAAAATTGAGACCACGATGAGTTCACTGATAGTACAATAGTTGCCAAGATTGCAATGCCTAAAGCTGACAGAACTTCTTCACCATGATCAGCTAAAAAATTGAATTAGAAAGCTCTTAGGTAAAGAGGACTCATCTGTCAATCAATTTCATTACTAGTAATTCAAAAATACAACACAAGAAGTAGGTACCAATGTAGATAGGTTTGTAGTACTTATCTTTCCTGGGCCAAAAAGCATGCAGCACCCTCCCTGTCTCTTATTACCTTGCTGATAGCAAACCAAATAATGATGCTAATAATTGACAATGAATCAACTTGTACCAAATACATTCTACAGCTTTAAGTACTAAGTACTAAGGATAAAGTATTTTAATTTTGTCTTAAAACTAATACCCATAGCATTCCAATACTTGAACAAAAAATACTTGGCAATCTAGTGGAGATAAAAAATAAGGAATTTCAAAATGATTTAGACAATTAAAGTTATGGTGAGAATTTTTTTCTTTCAACAGTCTTATTTCTACACCTAACTTTGTATCCTTGTATGTATTGTTCAGTGCTTCCCCTTATGATGCTAATTGGAATACCAATGAGTGAACAAATTCATCAACAATCAGAAACATCATATTGTTATGTTTTACTGCATCATAATTAATCCATTAAACACTTACAAAATGCCCAAAAAATGTTTCACCAAAAATGTAAATGAAAATAATACTACAGCATACTAACAAAATTTTACAGAATACTCTCAATTTGGACATGGACTAGAACATTTTCCTTGCCAAAAATCAAAAGAAGCACATGTACAGTTGGAACATGAGGTATGTCCTTGACATTTCCTGGGCATGTCTCAAAAGTATGTCCCAAGCCTAAGAGGGTCATTCTTCTTTGCTTGCACCTTCAAGAATCAGTGATGGTTGAGTGGGGTATACTGTCCGTTTGCTACAGAGAAACATTAAGAAATGCCCTTGTTGTTTGAGGACATTTACTAGGATCTTGGGAGGGACGTCAGGGGATGGAGGGACAATCTTTGCGAGAGTTCCTACACAGCTTCTGCTACTCCAAACAGACAAACTCAGGTCTATTTGTCCAGCCACTAAGATTCTAACCTTGGATCCAACAATAACTTGCCATTTCCTACCATCCCTTAAAGTGAAGCAAGGCCAGTTTCTCCAATTTCTCCCATTGCTGAACATAATATTAATCAAGAAACTTGCCAGGGAACTGTGCCAACTGCATCAACTGAGTC
The DNA here is from genome assembly GCA_036939595.1 of Thalassiosira livingstoniorum. Taxonomy (NCBI): domain Eukaryota; phylum Bacillariophyta; class Thalassiosirophyceae; order Thalassiosirales; family Thalassiosiraceae; genus Thalassiosira; species Thalassiosira livingstoniorum. Next base: position 4,185 of record JALLOT010000632.1, read on the forward strand.
AGCTGTGCCAACTGTACCAACTGACCATGCAATGGATGGGGTGTCAAATGCAGTGGATGAGACGGGTGAGGTGGATGCAAAGGATGGGGTGGTGGATGTTTTGGATGTGGTGTACATGGCAGCCAGCCTCAAGGGAGCATGCTGCCACTTCAGCAAAGATTGCTCCAAGCTGAAACTGAAAACGGTGTGGGGAGCTTGATCCATGTCATGGCACAGTGCCTCAGAGCATGAGAACTTGAACATTTGCCATTTTCCCAAATATATCAACAAGTGCATATTCATTTAAAAAAATGAAGTCACAATCTTCTTTCAGACTTTCTCACATCAAATCAAGCTGGCCATAATAAAAACCTATGCTATCATCTGTCATGTTGTTGAATTTAATTAGTGCATCAGTTCCACTATAAGCAGCATATAAAAGTCTCACATGTTAGTACCCATCTATCCTTGCCCCCACCAAGTCTCTGTTGTTCATTGTTTTGTTTTTGCACCTGGCCAACAGTCAACACTCAATGGCAGGTCAATCAAACTGACAAATAGCATCAATTGTGGCATCATAATTCATTATTACACTTGCGTTCATACTATTGGAAAAGTGAAAATATGTTTTAAAGGGACATAATCATCAACTCCAGTATTTTAATAGAATCAGTTGGGGTGGTATTAATCAGCTGTCAGTTCTAAGTTATGTGCAGTGAACATTTCATACTAGGAAATGCTCACCAATGTTTGCCAATCACCTGGGCAACATGTTCCATCAAGTTTTTGATGGCAGCTCAAATTGGTTAGGTGAGTATGCTAACAAGTACACTCTGGGAGGAAATCAGGGAATCATTCTATATGGTGGGCTTGGTGGTTTTGAGAGCTCACCAACCTACCCCAAACAGTCAGGCCCTATGGGCCCTTCATTTTTTAGGAAAATATATAGTATACAAAAAACAAAGTAGTTATTATCAAGAGTTAAGACTGACACCAATGGTCAAAAATCTAGGTAGATGAGGAGTTGAGGGGGTACCTATTTTTGGTTACAGGTTGTAGGTTGTAAAATACTTTCTAGATGGTGGTGGTGTAAAACAAAAAGATGAATAACTAGATAAATTTATTTCCAAAACCAATAGTTATTTGTTTCATAAAGAATATAAGCAAAAGATTTCAGCTGCTGCACAAAGGATGCAATATTCTTTTCTGTCCATCCATCAGGCAAAGGGCCTCTGACAATGTATGTAGATTTGGTACATGATGTGTAAGTAATTTTTCTGACCACAACAAACAATATCATTTTAACACACTTACATGCAATGTAAATGGTATGTTTGTTAGTAAAACCTAGCATATTGGTATTTATTATTGCTTTATCAATTATCAAGTCTTTTTATCTGTTTTCACCTTGTACCATTGATCAACATCTTGATTCTACATAAACAAAACAGTATGTTTTTTCATATCTTTGAACACTTTTTCAATTTTTGTAAACATAATATGTAAATGGTGCTGGTTTTGCAACAGAAAAATAATACACTAATAATGTGTGAATTCTGCACACTCACCTATCAAGTACTCCTCTTTGAGCAATTCTTAATTAAAATTTTCCAGAGACAAATTTTTCTCTCTTTTTATCTGTTTAGAGAGGGAAAAGAGAGGAAAATCTTCATTTTCTTTACCAACTACAAATACTCATTCTTGATCAGATGTCAACCATACAAAACTGCTCATATCATCCCCAATCCCAATAACAAACCCATCATGTTACATGCTAATCCCACCAGTAATTTCACATCAATCCCTTCCAGTAATAATACATTGATTTCTTGTTGTCTCTAAAAATGAATCCCTTGCAATCATTTCCTTCTTCATTGTTTGTAGTCAACTACTCACATAGAAATTTTGCATTCCTTGGGACATCAATCAAACATTGGATTTTCTTTCTAAAAAAGGAAATCCCCATCAAAATAGAGGTGGCTCGCATGTGCCGATTGCAGCATTTTGGGAGGGTCATGTGGTTTTTGCTTACAACACACAGCCCCATCTCATTTTCAATTTTTTAGTAACCATTGACATCATCTACACCACCAAATATACCATTCATCTCCTCCATCACAACTCTCTTTTACTCAGGATTTCAATTTGGAAATAGATGAATCATGCAAGAATGATGAACCAGTAATAACAAATAGTGATGACAAGAGAGTGTCAGTGTTAATTATTACATTTAACAATTTTTTATTACCATTATTTCACTTCTAATGCCCTTAACTATTTGCAAAAGCAACAAAACATCATATGAAAAGGAACCCTTATATTGCATAATCACCGACAAAAGCAAAGTTCAAAACAAATCCCCTGCAGCTCAGAACAATGTGAAGACCTGTGCACCTGAGTTTCTGACAAAGAGGCTTCCCGGTGGTCAAAAATTAAACAGAAACCACAACAAGAAAAATGGTAAAAGATTTACTAAGTATGTATTTTGCAAGGGGTCTACACAGTTGTCCTGATAAAAGGTAATTGTGATCTGCCAAAGTCCATTTGACTTGTATTAGTGGACAAATCACCAAGAGTCAGTTGCCCATCAGCTTGCTCTTTGTATTTTTCAAAGTTAGGTGGATGATCAAAAGAAAATGGCATTCAAAGCTTTCAAAGGGGTTAAACCAATGGGTGAACTTCCAATTTTAGAGGGTCCTAAACTGCAAACATTCCTTGGCAGAATTTTCTCTGTGAAGGGTAAGAAAAGCACTGCAGGAGTGATAGTGATGGGTCCCTCATACTCAAGGATGGAACCAATTTCCCCAATGCCACCACCAAAGTAAGTATTTTCACTGTTTAATCATCTCATTTTCTAAATCTCAAAAAATGTTTAACATTGAATTCAAGATACAATTGCCATGGTTTCACAAATTCCTTTAACGGCAAAAACAAGATGCAGGTTCTCTTGCTCTGTGCTATGTCAATTGCACAGACTTGCAGCCATGGTTCAAGGTTTTTTCAACAATATGCTAAACTCATTAATTGTTGTGTTGAAAGCAGCATCAATGGTGGTCTCAGTTGTTGTACTTGTCTAGAAGTCCAGAGACTGCCAAGTAACCAGAGTCCAGTTACAATGGTTAATAAGTGGAATGAGAGGATCAAATGATGTCTACTTAGGAGATTGTTTTCCTCTCTGGTCTTGATGTCACTGAAAGCTGAAAAAAATGCACAACTCACAATGACCACCTGTTCACAGATTGTGGTTTGATCTTGAAAGCATAAAAGTCTTGAGAAGAAGTAATATGGTGAGGTTCTGTCAAAATTAGTCACAAATATTGACTGGTGTGAGAACTCTATAAAAAACAAGTCCTTCCTGTTACCAAAAAAATTCTGAAGACAATGAAGAAGTTTCTCTGGAATAATATGGATTACATCAACAGTCTTGCCAGTGCTTTCTTTTTTGTGACATCAATGATAGAGCTGTCTGGTGCAACATGAACCAACTCACTTGACATCTGAAGGAACTAATTTCAAAAGTTTTACAGCTACAGCCCCATATCTGCTGAGATGGTTTCTTCCAACAACAGAGGTCTCTCAAACAGGCACATTTTAGGTCCAAATACAAAGGATAGCATATCATCAATCTACAAGTGCAAGTTTTATGATCTTGTTGAGTGAGACAAAATCTTTATTTTTGTGTGTGTTTCTTTGTTTTTGTGCTTAAGCTCAATACGAACTCTTGTCCTCCTACTTCTAGGAAGATTAAGGAAGAAATTATAAAGTAAGTAGGACCAAGTTGAGATTTTTCACTTACAATTTATGGTACCAAGCTAGTACAAAAAATGGGGCTTTCAAGTTTTTGCAAGGTGGTAATTTGTGGTGTATACCCTCATCAAAACATAGATACTATGGACATGAAAAAATCACAGATACAGAAGGCATTGGATGGAAAGTTTGAGGTGCCTGATCTGTATTCACAAACATGGTTTTGCAAAAGACAATAACTCAGACAGCAGAAGTCAAGGCCTTCACAATATCTTTTCAATCCTTTCCTCCGGGAATTCCTCAATTTGTGATAATAAATGGCTGCCCTCAAACATCAAATGCAAAGTCTGACTTTGCCAAAATGTATTCTGCTGCTTCCACACAAGCTTTGCATTTGCAAGATATGGCCCAAGAAAATAACCAGCCACTGTGGCCTTGTGCAAATTTGATGTGGATGGTGCATCATTTGATACAGAGGGTTTGAACAACTCTATTTGTTCTCACTGGGATGGAGATACAAACAATATTTGGAACACAGACTTTAATAAAAACAAAAAGACGCTGAAATACTAATTTTTTGTTGGAACACCCCTACTCTTGATAGCTTACTTCATATTTGATGCTGACATCTTTTTCCAAGGAGGTGTCTCAAAAGTGAAAATGCATCCCAAAGATTTTGCATCTAATCTCCTGTCACTTTGACTTTTTTGCACAAGACTGTTTTGTTGGTGATGGAGGAACTTGACCATGGCTCAGTCAATGAGAACACAGGTGATTTTACTGCTACACTTCTAACTCTTTATTAACTCAAGGTACAATCACATGCAGTGAATAGGAAGGCAATTCCTGCTGTCCATCAAGTCCAATACTTTTTGCTGCCTTTTAGATAACATCCATGGATGTTATCTGTGTAACAACAAAACAAAATCAAGTTAGAGAGACAATCTCAATGATTTTTATCATGATGAGATCTGATATTTGCAAACCTCAACTGTGCACAAGCGAATTGGGCAAGCATGGCTTCGGTTATATTTCTAATTATCAGTGAATTCACTGCTGCTCATTTCTGTAATCAGTACAAGAAATGAAGAATTTGCAGCAATGAATTACTTTATGGAAATTTGAAGGCATCTTGATCAGGTTGTGATAGATATTTTGCTATTAGTGATTAATGTACATCCTTCTTACCTGCTGCTTAAAGCAGTTGCTCAAATAAGATGTTTTGCTTTGAGTTAACCGATGAATAATACATTGATTGCTTCAATTCAAGCTCAAAGATTTTGTTCTTTTGTCATTTCACTCTGTATATGGGTCTGGATGCTGAAACATTCTCTCAACAGATCTGACCAAATCTGAAGAATGTGATGTCCATTGTTTTTCCTTGATTGGAGATTTATTTGTCACACTCAAAATACCTGGTAATGAAAACTCCCCATTCTTCCATGAGCTCCAAACATTAGAGGATCTGATCAATGCTTTTGTTAAAAATATGGCAAAAATGTTTTTGTATAAAGGGTTACAAGGAGGTGGTTCATCAGGCATTGCTGAAGACAAGGAACTGATTATAGATACTGTGTCTTGGGAAGATCTTATTGAACAAACCATCCAACTTGCCAATAATGCAATCAGCTCAGCCAATGATAATACAGTTGTAGCATCACTGCCTGATGTTGTACAACAAATTCTTGGTGCCAGCCATCCTACAGTTGTTGGGGATAAGTGATGTCTTTCTTTTTCTATAATTGAGAATGAAAAGCAAAGAACCATGAGACACATTGCTCAATTCAAGGATCTTCTTGCTTCCAAATTTGCCAATAAAATATGTTTGAAATGGCAATCTGCTTTTGCAATAATTGAGGTGGCAGGCATCAAAACAATTGGTTCCATCATGTATGCCTGAAAGGTGCAGTCTTGAATACACAGGTGGTAGACCAAGTCAGTTATGTTGCAAAGAAATGGTAAGGAATGTGAGGCAAAGGATGCTTTTTTGGACCAAGAGGGACACTATTGTATCATCCAGTGTCATCAGAGGCATATCCATCAACTGGGTCACTACTTCTTGCACATTCAAAGTGTTGACCATGTTTAAAAAATAATACAACAATGGGTCTGTGCAAAAGGTGGTGGTTGATGATGGACATAAATGAAAAGGAATGGGAAAAGTAAAAGGTAGCAGTAAGAATGGTCATGAGCCACCCTGTTGATGGATGTGTCCATATGCCGTCATCTGAGAACAACTACAGTAGAAAGGAAGTATTTTGAATTGTTGATAGAAATAGAAGTGTTATTGCTAATGTTGTAGAGAAAGCAAAATAAACATTTCTAAAATTATTTCCATCACAACAAGCCATATCTCAAGACTGTTTCTTACCACATAGTTTTAACTTAGATCATTTGGTGTAGTCTATGCAAATGGACAGACAACACCACCACCGTTTTGGTTTCAATTTTAACATGTGTTGAAACTCTGTGGTGGCTCTGTGATCAGGAGTATTGTCAGGCAGGTATCAGGCATCAGTCATGGAAGATTCAGAATTTTTGAAACTTGGATTCTGGATTCTGGAACAGCAGCAGCACTGCACACCCTTGAAAGGACAGATAAATTGCCAGATTTGACAGATACCTGCTTTGAGTGCCAGGCCTCTTTTATGGAACATAGCAAATTTATCACTTGGTAATCTATACAGGAGATATTTGCTCTTTTTTTAACTTTGGAACTGATACTGTAAGCTTGTAGGCAATCCACCAAACATTGAAACCTCACAATGTTTGGTGTTATATTTTTGAAAAGACCAAGGGAAGTCAATAATGGAAAACAAATGTTATTATATTCTAATATTATCTTTCGTTTTCCTACTAGAACTTAAGTTTGACAAGAATTACACAGAATTAATTACACACCAAAAATTGATCAAAGACCATTGTTCCCAAGTTCTTCAATATATCTTATGCTGCTTATGCTTATCATCTTATTGAATCAATATATGTTTTCCCTGAGTTTTGATGAATTAGTATACAAAAATGTATGCAGACACACATCATAATGTTTATGGAATTTGATTGTGGTGGTAAAAATGGTTTTTGTCTAAGTATTTTCCATATTTTTAAATAATACATGCTGGGACTATTACTATTAGTCATTATGTAACAAAGATTAAAAATGTGTGCCTAATTTGCATGCTGGCCATTGATATCATGTCAATGTTGCTTTTAATTTTTTTTTGAGTTTCACCAGAGTTTCACTCAAAATTCAAAATAGGACAACACCAAAATTGTTAAACTTGGTTGATTTTTTTTCTCTTATCAATATTTTTTTATAAATGATATAAATGAAGTGAATATTTTACTTCAAAGAATGTTCTAGTTATATAAAATTGCTTCATTTTAGTAATACATTTGAATTATTTCCAGTTTTATTTTTATTGTAAAAAATGTATTTTGCAAAAGTACTTAATACATTTGTATCAAGTACCAAGAAACAATAGAATTTTGTGCTTGAATATGGATCACTATTATTATACACTTTAATATTATTTTTTTTTCTTCAACAATTTGGTATAAAATAGTGTGAAAATGCTGATGCGTTGGGGTGAAAAGGCACCTGTCACTATGTGTCATAATCAAAAGTTTTCAATCAAAACGTGAATCATTCAGATTTAAAATGAAAAAATTGGTTCTATTTTTCATTGTTGCCAACAATGAAAAGCAGCTAGATATTTTTTGTTGGTGAGTTTTACTTTGAACAGAAAAGCTGTCTGGTGGTGGGGGTTGTACTGCAAATTGTGATCTACTGATTTTCCTGCTGTTTTCATAGGTGACAATATATTATTTCTGTAAAAAAAAACAGACTTCAAATTTACACAAATATATAATCTTACTATTGAAATTTCAGTTTAATAATATGAGCCAAGAATATTTCAGTCATTAAATTTGTGTGTCGGTTATACATCATAGAAAGATAAATATTGTGGCTTTTGTTATTGTAAAGAGTAACGGTAATATTGAATATAGGCATGTGGATCTATTCAAATGTTTTTACTGATTGCATCAAAAGTATAAAGAGTGAAGCATCAAATTTTATTGAACCAATGATGTGGTGAATGATTGGGGGGCTATCTTGATGAAAGATGAGAATTTGAAAATTGTAAAAGGATTTTTTTGGATATAGACAAAATAATCTATTCCATTGTGTACTCGAAAATAACGAGTCCAAGAAATTGAACAATGTGGCTAATTTTCTGTATTCTCATAGACAATCATTGCCATTTCCAGTTGAAACGGAATATTATAATTGGATCCAGAATAATTGGATCCAGGATCCAGGATCCAGATTATTTTTGCCATCTGTGCGCGTGACGCGTGATAAAACCTTCGTTTTCTTCTTGTGTGCGCGCGCTCAAACCAGGCTTTTTAAGGTACTTAGTACTTATTATGGTATTGCACCTACCATACTTTCACTTACAACACGCCATGCACCATGCACACTTTTACGATGACGACGGGAGGGACGGCCATGGCGACCATCGAACATGCCAACCGTGAGAGAACTTGTTGTTTGCCAAGGCATAGGAAGCGATCTCATCGCGATCGCCCCTTGATCGAAAAGATGGCGAAACAATCAAATGAGCACACAGGGCGGGGTTGCTCATTCGATTGTTGCAAAGCGCCAAGCGGGAATCCGCAGTTAGTTCGAGCAAGGTATCTGAATCTTCCCGAGACCGCTTCCATTCGATTGCCAAGTTGACCACAAGAAATTTAATCGGTGGAATTGCCATGGCCCCCGAGCCATGGCGATTCCGCTGATTAAATTTCGTCGGGTCAATTTGGCAATCGAATGGAAGCAGTTGGACGCTCGCGCTCATTCGATCGCCATGGTGGAAGCAAGGTGGGCGAAGACGGACATGAACGTAGTACATACAACCACGGGAAAGTACAACGTAAGTTAGTATGGTACCATACATAATTATTTTATTAGAGGACTACCTAAGTACTTACCTAGGTAGGATCTCCAAGTTTTCTGGATCCCAAGTTTTCTGGATCCCAAGTTTTCTGGATCCTGGATCCTGGATCCAATTATTCTGGATCCAATTATTGTTTCTCGTTGAAACTATACCAACAAAATAAGATTTTTTTTCAAACCCAATGAACATAATCAGTAAATAACTTAGAAATGGGAATAGAACCACTCAAATCAATCTTAAAAAAGAGATGTTATACATAGCTCATGAAAATGGATCATTTTTTGTCATAATTATCTTGTTGGAACTGCTTAAGTTAAACAAGCAAACAAAAGGTCACTTTGACTTTGAGTTTGCTGGTTATATTTTTGACAACACTGTTTGGTTTGCCATCACTCTCCCTCTTTTTTTCTTTCATTTCTCTTCTTCTTCCCCTTCCTTTTTCACTTTTTTGTGTCTGCCACCCCTCACTTTGCTCGGATTTCAAAAATTCAGCCAGCACTTGTAGCAGATATCTGCCCCAGATTTTTGGTATGCTACAGTCACTTAGGACTGTGATAGGTCATTTACAAGAAGATAGCCAGAAAACTCATTATTTTGTTTTGTCACGTATTTGTGCTCTTTCTGTTGGTGCAAGCATATTATTTCCCAGAAGAAACACATGAAAAGCCATTAAGAAGCGTGTTAGAAATGTCCAATGAACCTTGCTGCAAATTATTTTTCTGCTCTCAAGTACACCATGGTTTGTGGTTTTTGGTCAATGTTATTTTAGTTTGAACAATTTGAGAGCCAAATCTATTTTCGTGACAATACAATTTTTTTCATATGGTACAAATGATATTGCCAAGATAAGATCACAACATCTATGATACTAAAATTTGCCACGTTGTGCTAGAAACTAGCAACAGTTGAAGATTTATGCAGTGAAAAAAGTAATTCAAAAAATAATCAGAGTGTACACTAGTTTTAAATGGGAAAAAAATCTTGATGAAAATCATACCAGCGATGATGGACGCTTTTGGATGATTTTTTCACCATCTCTTTCTTGCAAACACTGATCACTGTCAACTAGGGAAGCATTGGAGCCCAGCGAAGCCAATCGAGAGCTCGAATCCAACGATCCAAAATTGATTTCTTCGCTGATGCATCTACGAAGACCGGCTGCTTTGGCCAAAGCACCCCATTCGTCATAGTTTTCGCTTGCTTTTATGAGGTACTGAGCCGAGGCATCTTCTTCATTAACATCTGATAGAAAATACCCCATAAGCTCGTTTGCCAATGCCTCTTCGTGAATGAATCTGTGATCTCTGGCCAATGCAATCGATTTCTTGTACGAAGACGCTGCCGATGCATAACATTTGTTACAAAAGCTCTCCTCTGCTTCAAGTAACTTTGATAATAAGTCCAACAACATAAATGAGGTCGATAAATAAGTAGAAAAGAACTTGAGAAGGAATTGAAAACTCACTGATAGATTGTTGAGGAAATTCCAATTACTAGTCTCCGCCCAACGCCGTACTTCTGACAAAGACTGACTTCCTCGCTGAAGCCATAGTTTATCTCCAGATTTGCGGTATATCCAGAACGAAACAAGTCCATCGATGAAATTGTGCATCAACGAATTGAAATATAAGATCTGCCACTGCCTTTTGTTTTTGAAATACTTTTCGGCATAGTACTTCATGTCATCATACTTTCGAAAGATGAAACTTGTGTGCATATCATGAAAATAGGATAACAGCTGCATATGAGGATTTTTATCAAGAACTTCGACCTCAAATTCGTTTTGATTTTCGAAAAAAATATCATCAATTTGATGCGGCCCAACACAGTTACTACTTCTACCAATCAACATCAAAATGGTCTTTTTGAATAGAATGATATCAGCCAGCCAAGTGGAATGGCTGTTTCTTTTCATCAGATAGCCAGCATCGTCAAGTTTATTTTTTACAGTCTGCAAATTGGTGCCGACCCAAAATTTATTGCAAGCATTTAGGCTAATGTTCAGCATCGCATTCTCCATGTCTCCTACAGACAAGGCAAGATCATGGCCTTCGAGAAAATATTCATTGGCAGCTTGCATTGGTTCTACAGCAAACATGACCTGAGTAGATATGACATAGAGCGGCCCAGAAACTTCCTTTGATCCAATCTTTTGAAGTAGATCCTTTGCAACTTTTGTATAATGGTAACCCTCTTTGATATCGCCAAGTCTGCCAAGAAGAGAACCGTAATAAGCAAAGCCAAGTGGACTCACAGAAGACATACCATGAACAAGGGATAAATTCACCATTTTGAGGGTTACGAATGGCTGGATTTCGGGACGTAGAAAAAGAAGCACAATCTGAAGACTAGATAAAAATTTCATCGCCATGATCTTTGAAAAATCTGTCATTTGTTCGTAACTCCTCGTAGAATCCACCATGAACTCAGAGAGTATGTCTTTGGTCTGTTTCAGGTAAAAATCGAAGTCACTTTCGATAAAACTATCCGGCAAGTTCTCACCAAGTTGAGACAGAATTGATTTCCCTTTTTCAATCAACTGTGGAAGCTTGGAAGTGTAAGCAAGGGAACAAATTGCAACGTAGAGAGTTTTTAATTTGTCTTCGAATGACTTCGCATGGATCATTACCTGCTTGGAAAGCAGTTTGAGGGCGGCAAAATTTGCTATGACCAATGAACATTTAACTGCCCTGTCGTACAAATTTAGACTTGCTGCGTAATGGCAATTCCAATGATTTTCGGGGAGAAACGATATCCCATGCTCGAAGAAAAAGAAGGCTGATGAGAAATCAGACATTTCTATTGCTTGATCACCTGCCATTTGGTTTAGCTTAGCCACAACTATGCTTTGACTTTCGTCAGCAACGGCAGCAGGGCCTCCGCGATTCAATTGACCCACAGAGGAAAATAGGTAAGGACTGTTCTCCGTTTCTTCGATCCCTGAGGAGAGCGCTAGTCCATATTTGAAATGCACCGAAGGCCGAATTGATGGATCAATGAGGTTGTATGAAGCTTCCTGCACTCTATCGTGACTAAAGCGGAATTCTCCGTTGCTCTTTACCAAAAAACCTTCAGTCACTGCAATTTCAAGAGGTAAAAGCAATTGCAAGCCGAGCTTTTCTTCTAGCTGTTTCACCAAGGAACAATCAGTAGACGCCCCGAAGCAAGCTAGGACAGACATTGCAGATTGCACCTCATTGGGGAGTTTTCCAATCATACTGGTGAAAAACAACGCGACGTCATCAGGCAATGATCTTGATTGGATCATTGCCTCGTCCCACTCCCAACGACGGCGAGCCAAATTAATGCGAAGAACTCCTTCCTTACTCAGTGACACCATCAGGTTCGAGAAAAATAAAGGATTGCCTTTAGTCTTGTAATAAACTAATTCGGACAGACTCCTAGTAAGCCTTGGGGACAAGCAAAGCAAATCCGAAACCATAGTATTGATCACGTCCTTTTCAAAGCAGGACAACCTTATGGTAGTTGTACGAATTCGAAAGTTTTGAATGCCTGACAAAATCGCCTTCACCGGATGACCCTCGGTTATGTTGTCATCACGACAACAGCCAAGAAAGAAGAATTGGCTCTGATTCTGTGACGACCCTGACATTAACATAAGCTCCACAACGACACTGACAGATGCAGAATCTGCCCATTGCAAATCATCTAGAAATAATGTCACGGGAGCAGACGAGGCGCTACAAATGACTGCCATAAACTGACACAAAAGGTAGTGTAAACGACTTGTTGCATCGACCGAATTCTGCTGAATACTTGGGTAGACTTCTTGATTGATGATTTTTCCTACATTTGGAATGATCTTCATCAAAGAAAAAATCTCTTGACCAAACGTCTCTCTCAGCCTGAATGCGAATTCGTTCGTTAGAGCCGACCCCATTTGCTGAGCCAACAAATCGCAGTACTCATTGAATGCTGCCGCGATGGCTGATAAGGGCTTCGGTTGAGACAACAGATCAAATTTTCCTGATAAAAATATTCCACCTTTCAATGTTGCAGCTTGTGAGAGCCGATGAGCGAGCACAGATTTGCCAGTTCCAGAAGGCCCTAAGATGATTGCCATTTCATTATCTCCGGCGTTGGACCTATCATATGCACCCACAAGAGAGGAGTATTCTGCCTCCCTACCAAACACGGCATCATTAAGCTGGAGACCGGATATTGCAATTTTATCAATGTCAGGACCACGCATGAATTTGTTTGGTTTTTCCAACATTAAACTCAAATCCGTTTGAACATCTTGCATGCGGCTATAGGACTCGTCCCCCCTCAGATCGCCTTTTACACAGTCCACCATGTTGTGAATCAAATCACAAAGGGAATTAGGAAGCCGCTGCATTCGAAGTGGCTCAACTGAGATAGAATTCATTTCAGCCACACTTTTGCCTTCATTGCATAGTGATCCCCTTGCTTTTTTGCCCGTAGGAGCGCAATCAAAATTTGATTCACCGTGCGATTCCACAAGATTTTCACTGTCGTCGGCTCCAAAATCATTTAGAAAATACAATGCACTGGTAAGGTCAAGTGTTTCTGTACGATTGCGATCCACTGGGAGGGGATCAAAACAGTCATCTTGGCCCCGAAATTTGTGCCGAGAACTTTTCGCCGCGGAAAGCTCAGGGGGCTTCTTTCCGCCTGAAAATAATTCGTAGAAAACCAGCCCCAACGAATAAAGACGAGACTCTGCTTTTCCAGAGGCTTCCGCATTGTCAACTGGTTGTGAAAATTCTGCCCCTGATACACTGAGGTAGTTGATTTTCCTGCATACATCGTCGTTCCCTATTTTCTCATCTCCTGTGCACGTATCAAATGTTTTATTATTTGATGTAAATGTTTTTTGCTGTAAGTCTGCATGACTTGAAAAGTGCGAAGGATTTCCAGAGTGCATGCCTCTTCTTTGAGGTTGCGCAAGATGAACGATGACATGCTCCGCCCAGTTTGAGCCTGGCGTAGGTAATTTATTATGATTGTAAGAGTTTTCTGCTTGGACTAATTGGTCAGCTAAAGAATATGCCACCCGAAGTGCCGAAAGAAGAAAGGGCTCTGAAACCAAAGCCAGCGCTTTTCTCACTTCCGGGGGCCAGGTTGAAAGATCACAACCAAAAGCTGCAGAAGATGATGGATTGCTGCTATTGTGAGATGAGACGTCAACAGAATCAAGGGCACCACTAATCCATTCTCGTAATGAAATCCCCTGCTCTGATGATTTTGAAGCTCCCTCATTAATCACGATCGAGTTTCTATCAATGGGAGGAGAAAATGTCTGCGTAGAATTTGAAGGATGATTAATATAGTGTGCTTTTGGAAGGTCCTCTTCTGACGAAACTTTCAAACATCCCTTTTCGTCTGAGGGAGTGTTGGCCCGAATTGGTAGTTGAAATGGCGCCAAACGCGGTGATGAGCCCCGTGCATCTTGAACAGATGCACGACCATTTTCTGAAAACGGATCAAGAAGTTCCTGATCCAGTGTAATATTATTATTTCTACCACCTGGTAATGAACATAACTCCGGCGAAGGTGACGAGCTCCAGACACCGTCAAGTGTTATGCCCTCCATCACGGGTCCTTTTCGGAAGCTACAAATATTTTAGCACAAAAATTTGAGACATGAGAGATCATTTCCAAAAATGCACGATATCGGATCCTTCAAAGTAGACAATTTCTGCCTTCATAATGAAATGGGTTCAGAGCACCTCGCATTTTTTAGAAACGGATTCTGTCTTCGCCTCGGATATTTCAGTTTCAACACATGTGACAGCACTCCACCAATATAATAAGAAAAATCATCCATGCTTTCTCCATATTTAGAAAAATGAACGAGAAGTCGTTTGAATTACATGCATGTTCTCAGATCCCATAAAATTTGCAAAGCTCGCCATCTCTTCACCATTAAAAAAAAAAAAAAAAAAAAAACACA
>JALLOT010000633.1:0-16957 GCA_036939595.1 Thalassiosira livingstoniorum
CAACTACTTAATTTTGAAATACAGTACTCACACCCCTCATCCAATCCCGTCCTCGCCGCCTCCCGAAATAACCTCCTAACCAAATCCTCACCCAAATCCAAACAACTCGTTTCGTACACTGCCAATCGCCCCGTACTCCCAAGGTTGACAATGTCGCACTTCTCCAATACGTCTTGGGAGAGTTGAGCTTGTTTGGCGTAGGACCAGAGTGTATTTCCCAGTCCTTGGGAAGAAAAGTTGTCGAATCCTCGTATTGGAGAGTTGGGGGTGTGGCTGTTGGAGTTGCGATGTTTGGCATTGGGTGGGTTTTTGCTTTGGCCGACGAGGTGTTCGGCGACTCGTTTGAAGAGAGCTGGATGACGGACTCCAATCTGTAGGGTGAACGAAAGACGACTGTATTGAGATGACCCAATCAACAAGGAATGAACTCCATCCAAGGCCCTGCAATACCATTCTCATCCACACCATGTTCCAATTCCGTTCTTCTGCACACCACACAACTAGGCTCACCTTCGAAAAACTCCAAATGACATCTTTAATCTCCTGATCCTTGAAATCAAAGGGACGCCTCATAACCTCATTCGCCACGGCGGCAAAACACTGCGTGATTGGATCTTGCGCAATTTGCGCCGTGGAAGGACGTTGCGATGCCGGAACGAGAGTTGTGTCGAATGCGTGTGTGTGTTTGGGTGCAAATCCGGCGGTGGCGAGGGCCCATACTCTGTAAATTGGTCAGTGGTGAATGAATGAAATGAATGGAATGAAGTAATGGATGGAATGAAGGAATGGATGAGGCAATGGCGAGGATTGGAACCATAGCTTCACTCTATTCAAAATCGCACTCACGTATTGGACATTTCTTGAGGTTTGAACGTTCGAATTTGCTGAAAATTCAATCTGGGGTGGTTACAAAAAGGGATTCCAAACATTCGAAAGTGATGAGTGATTGCAGCGTAGACCACCACGCTGGAAGAAATTCGTTTCTCTGAGCGGCTCGTTGTGAAATTGGAACAGTCGTTCATCTCTTACCGTGAAGCTCCGGCACTGAATGCCTCGGGAAGAAAACATTCTGCCGTGGCCAATGACCAAAGTGTGGTGCCCACGTCCTATGGAAAATGAGAGTGAGGAACATGACAGGTGGTAAGAATGTGGCAAGTAATCGGAAAGAAGAGCCATCAGTAGCATCCATAAGAAATCGCTTCCGAACCGAAACAAATGAAACCAAATGTAGCCAAACGAAATCAAGCACACACAACATGCATCCACATGCATCAACAGGAACCCACCTGAGGCTTGAACTGCCAGTGTCTCTCGTGCAACTCCCACCCCACCCCCTCCAACAATTGATCCACAACCTCACTCTTGTGTCCCAATCGAGCAATGCCCCATGCCAAATTATTCAATTCTTGGGGTCGGAATCGATTCAATCTCCCCATTCTTCGACGGTTGTTGCTGTTGCTGCTGCCATTGCTGCTATGATTGCTATGATTGCTTTCATTGTCCCCAATGACATTTCTGGCAACCACCTCCAATGTCGCCTTGACCAACGCCTTATCCGCCTCCCTCCCCTCCACCCCATCCACCCCATCCAACCCATTCTCACCCCCCACAGCGCCATTCACCGAATCATACACATGATTGTACTCATTGTGAGCATTGGTCCCACTGCTCTCCTCATACCCGAATCCCACCGTGGCAAATGCCCANAAGTGTCGACACGACAACATAGTATGACGTACCCCAAGCAGTATTGGCGAGCTCCTGAGGTTTGAATTGAAACCCAAAGAATTTGCCCTTGCCTTCGTCCAATGCATCGGCGATGAATTCCAATAGTGCCACCTAAAACGAAAGAAATTGAGAGTACGAAAGTGAGAATGTAAGATGCGCAGCAGAAATGACGGCTTAGATTGGAAGGCAAGACAATGGCCAGAGGAAGAGAAACTCAAACCCAAGTCGACATGAGAATGAAATGACGACGTAGATGAGATAATATGACGAACGATGGAGTTACCTGCGTGTCTCCCCGTATTCCAGCCGTAGCAAATGCCCAAATGGTATTACCTGCAAAGAAAGGAAATAAATGCAAGAGCACTGAGCAATTTTGAATTCCATCCACACCACTAACAAACCAGCACTTCACCCCACATCAAACTCACTCAATTCCTGAGGCTTGGGCCCCCTCCCCCCCCGCTCCAACTCCAATCTCGTCTCCCTCATCAATTGTTCCGCCACGCTCCCAAAGAGCGCTTCGTCGGCGCGTCCCGCCTTGGCGAAGGCCCAGAGAACCGATGCCATTTCTTGGGGGTTGAATCCGCTGGACCCACTGGATCCTCTGCTGTTGTTGGAATTGCTGCTGCTAGAGATGTTGTTGGAATTGTTGGAGTTGTTGGAATGAGGATTGTCATTGGTCTGTCGATCGTGATACTCCTCCACAATCTGAACGGCAATCAAATCCAGCACTTTTCCTGCCAGACGTGACAATTCCGGTATCCACGATCCACCCGATCCACCCGAGCTGTCGCCGAGAGTCCCACCGCTTTTTCGAAGCTGCGCCTCCCTCAACAACTTGGCCCGAACTTGAAGCGAGGTGGAAATGACATCGAGCGACATTTCTTCCATGGAGACGAAGAGTCGTTGGTCCTCACGGCCTTCACTACCTTCGCCAGAAGCATCCATGCTGTTGGTTGCAGCTGCCCCAACTGCCTCCCTGCCCCCATCGACCCCAACGGTGGCACCAATTTCACCAGTTCCTCCAATCTCACCAGTTCCACCAATCTCACCAGTTCCACTCACACCAAGCACCCGTCCCAGCGGAAACGCCGAAGAAGGAGGACTCAATCGAATTTTGGTGAGGGCCCAGCAGACATTGGAGCATTCTCGGGAGGAGAATGCATATTTGTTGGAGTTGTTGAAACTATTTGAATTGTTGGAGTGGTTGGATTCCATATCGTGGTTGGACGATTTGGACAATGCCGTGGATTTCAATTGGCCCATGCAATCCTCTGCCAGCCTCCTCCTATTTTCATAACCATTACAATCACTAACGTTCAACCGCCCCTCCTTCCATCGCTCCACGATCCCACTTGCCTCCGCCACGCTCACGCGTGCATCGGCCCCGCTGGCCATTTCCGCCATGGAGCACACCACGAGTGCAAAGCGGGGATCGGTCAATATTTGCTTTCGGAGTTCGTTCAGCTCGTCTGCCTGGCTGTTGCTGTTGTTGCCTCCCCCTCCGCTGTTGCTGCTGTTGTTGGTGTTGGTGTGGCTGTTGCCTCCCCCTACATTGTGATTGTTGTTATTGTTGCTGTGGCTATTGTTCGTTTCATCCTCCAACGCCTGCGCCAAAGATCCCGAAGCAAACCTCGCCAAACGATGCAACAACGTGGAGAAATTGACCGAGTTGACTTTATCAGCTCCCGCCAGATGTGTGGCTGCCGTGTTGGTATTTCCGGCATTGGCGGCATTGGGTGCATTTCCAGCATTGGGGGCATTGGGTGTATTGGGTGTATTTCCAGCATTTTCAGTACTCGATTTGGTAGATTGAGTAGATTTGGTAGGCTTGGAAGTTTTGGGAGATTTGGGAGGCTTGACCGGCCGCGTAGTCTGCTCCATGAACCGCTCCAACAATCCCTTGGCGGAGGGACATTTGATGAGTTGGGAATTGAAGAGGAGGGCGGCTCGGAGTTGGGGTGTTTGTTGTTGTTGGTGTTGTTGGAGTGGCGGAGATTTGTGTTTTGGTTTGTAGGCTGATTTGTAGGATAGTTTATGGCTGTTATTGTGGGATGATTTGTACTTTGATTTCTTCGTCTTAATTCTTGTTTTATTGGAGGATTTAAGTGAGTGTTGCTTGGAGGTGGCTTCATGGGATGCATGGGATGCACTGGAGAGTGAATCCCTTGTGTCACTGTTGATTTCATTGGCCACCAATAAGGAAGAAGATGATCCCTTGGAGACTCGATGAGGATGCTTTTGGTTTTGGTTCGGAGTGTGAGTGTGAGTGTGAGTGGGATGACGTCCATGACGTCCATGAATGGCAGGAGTTGGACGAGTTGGAGGAGTTGGGTAATGGCTCCCTCTGGGTGATGAAAAGGCCGTCACAGACAAGAATGAAAATGGAGTGGGATGCCACAAAGGAATAAAATTGGGCGTTGGAATTTGAATCCGTGGAATCGTTGGTTGTCCGCATTGACTCCACCTTGACCAATTCCCATGCATGTCGTGGACGATGACCAACAATAGGATACTGGCCAATACAAATAATTGGCTGTATTGGCTGTATTGGTTGCATTGGTTGAATTTGTTGTATTGGATGGTGGTGCTGTCATTTCTGCCATTTCTGCCATTTCTATCACGACTGCTACTGGTTAGGGTGCGGGCACTTCCACCATTTTTGCCATTTCTGTCATTTCTACCATTTCTGGGATTGCTACCATTTCTAGGATTGCTGCAGTGGATGTCATTCCTAATTCTGTCTCTTTCTCTCGAGGGTGTCCCAAATTGATTCATTTTGAGCACTGGATCTCGATAAGTAAATTGAAAATTGCGCTAGTGATTGCGCGAGTGATTGCCCTAATTACTGCACTAACGATTGAAGGAACGATGGCACTAACGATGACTCTCGTTTCTTGGAATTGTTGCAGATTGTTGCTGCCAACCTCTGCCGACTTTCAACGTTCCATTCCTGTTTCCTGCGCATCCATCCACGACTTGAAATTTGGTCAATTCGGCTAATTCGGTTAATTCGGTTAATTCGGCTAACTTTCATCGAGTCCGGAATGTCTGAATGTGGATGCTGGTTGGCTTGTTGGCATCTGTATCGTATATCGTAGCCCTTCGTACTCCTTCATAGTCTTTCCTAGCCGTTCATTCACTGATGTTGCATAATGCCATGCATGCGGAAGTTACGAGGGAAGCGGGAACGGGAACACGACGGACGGTGGAGGACACAGATCAAGGATGAGGCAGATAGGTGAGTGTACATATTGGATATTGAGCTATTGAGGCAAGGTAAGACAGTGGTGCAATCTCAAAAAGGCACCATGATTCTTTTACTGACCATGACAACGATGACGATGACAACAACCAATATTGGTGAATAATGACCTCCTATGACAACGTTGCGTTGAAAGCAGTTGAAAATTGAGAGGCGAAAGACGATGAAAATGGAAAGGCGAACAAAATATATGAATCCTTAGGGAACAAAATCAATGGTCCACCTTCATGCGTCACAGTCTCATTGTGATGGCCACTGATGGCTGATGATGAATCTTGATGAATGATGGTCGAAGTACCATAGAATAAAAAATATGTAAGTAGTATGGTAGTACCTACCATACTACTTACATACTCCTACCATAATAATAGAGGAGGGCGAAATTCGTACTTACGGTATTTACCGTACATACCGTATGTACGTGCTAAGAAATCGGTCCATTTGGGCTGATGTACCTAGATTTTAAGCAAATATCGTGGAAAATTGCCCTAGATCTTAAAATTTCCAAACCTATCAGCAAGAGCAAGATTTCAAAAAATGGTTTTTTGGATGTAACTTCAAGAATATTTAGAATTTTTGAATTTTAAAAATTTCTACTAATCTACTCAACTAGATCTAAAACTCCTTCTAGCACACTTTTTGCTCAAACTTAATAGTTATGGCTGTGAATTTTCAGGGAAAACGCTTGGTTCTTAAAATTCGCCCTCCTCTAGTAGGTGTTTTATGATGGCATTGCGAGGTAGGAGTAAGTATTGTAGTATGGTACATACAATACTATTTTTTTCTATACCTTATACACCTCGTAGGCAGCAGCACAATAGTCATTTTGCTGTCTTCATGTTCTTTCATGTCACAGTGTTAGTCGTAAAAAAGTGAATGACTCATTTTTTGTGGCCTTCAGCTAAGTACTACTATTTACTACTATTTAGTACTCTAGTACTAGTAGCACCAAGTTCAGCCATGCATGTTTCATGCTGTTTCATCCCACTGTTGCCCAACAGCATGTCCAATGCTTGAGACAACGAGGAAAGCAACAATTTTTGTTTGGCAGCCAGTTCTGAAGAGAGAGTTTCCCAGTAAGTCTTTTCCTGCTAAGTAGATTGTCCATGATCTGTCAATGGTTGATGATTAGAGCTGTTGCAGGCTGTTGCCTCTTATCTGAGTCTTGCCATCCTTTACTTTCAATTCTACGAATGAATTAAATCTGTTTATTCTACAGCTGTTGAAGTCAACGCTGGCTCAGCAGACTCGTTTAGGACAAAAGGTAGCGGATAGCTTGGGCAAGTGGGAGAGATTGGCAGTACTACTAGCCAACCACCAACCTCAACCAACCTCAGCAAACGGTAGCCTCCCCACTCAAATTTCAAGCACCGGCCACAACTTAACCATGGCCAAGCTCCCCTCCGCCACCCTCATCGCCCTCACCACCATCGCCCTAACCCCCCCCAACCTCCACCACATCGTCGATGCCGCCACCGAGTTTGACCCCCACGCCATCAAAATCGCCTGCGGCTCCCCCCTCATTGGCGCAATCGCCAACACTGGCACCCCCCGCCTCCTCAATGACGTTCTTGGGTTTAACACCACGCACTCGTCTCAGACGTTGGTGTTGAAACCCATCGCCCCCTTGACGAGCAGTCCGAACAGTCCTTCGAGGAATGTGGAGAGCACGGGACGAATGTGCACGTTGAGTCGCTGGACGACGAGTTTGGCATTGAAAGAAGCGGGGGAGGGGTTCTACTACCCGCTGGGTCGGACGGTGGCGGTGCAAGATGGAGGAAATGGGGATGGAACCAACGATTGGACGGCGCCTCCCGGACGAGGAGCGAGGAATGACGACCGGTATAAAATTTCGTACGTTTGCGACACCGCCGCGAATGAGGGGGCGGAGGGGCAGTTTCGAGCGGGGGAGTACCTTTGTCAGGTGACTTTGCCGCAGACGCCCGTGACGACAACGACTGCAACATCGATATCATCCAATGGTACGAATGGCACTCTGGAAGAAGTGGTGGGGGTGGACGACGTCCCCTATTATCTCACGTACTACGAACGAACTCTGGGAGTGCGCAATGAGATCTCCCGCTTCTTACAAAAGACCACCTTTGGACCCACCAAAGAAGAACTCGACTCATTGGAATCTGCCTTCGACGACATCCTCTCCACAAGCAATGTCACACTCACCTTCTCCGAAGCCATGACCCAACTCCAAACCGAATGGATCTCCTCCCAAATGGATCCCTCCACCTTCTCCTCCGGCAAATTCACTAGTCTCCGCGAATATTACCGAAGGCGCCTCAACCCCCGCGCCTTCGAAACCTACCGCATCGCCGAATCCGGCCCCCATCCTTGCGAAGCCCAAAGTCGTTGGAGAAAATACGCTTTCACGAATTACGATGTACAATTGAGCAGCGGCGAGCTACGGTGGGGACGATACACTCTCGGTGGGTTGTTGGATACGGCGGAGGGACACAAAGTGACGATCGAGACGATTGTGGTTCCCCCTCCGACGATGAGTCCGACGAGCGGTCCGAGCATGAGTTCGGTTCCGACCAGTGTGCCTTCCCTGAGTGGGAAGCCGTCAGTGAGTGGAGAGCCGAGTTCCATGCCGAGTGCAACACCGAGTATGAGTCCTTCGGTGAGTTCGGAGCCATCGTTGAGCGGAGTTCCTTCGAGTAGCGCCGAGCCATCAATGACGTCCAATCCGTCCGTAAGTGGCGTGCCATCGTTGAGCGGAGTTCCTTCCGCGAGTGGAGGACCGTCGGTGAGTGGCATGCCATCGAGCAGCGGTCGTCCGTCGTACAGCGTGCGGCCTTCGGGGAGTGCGAGTCCGTCATTGAGCTCGAAGCCATCGTTGAGTACGAGTCCTTCTTGGAGTACGCATCCTTCGATCAGCGGTCAGCCTTCAATGAGTTCAAAACCATCCGTATCGGCAGATCCGACAGTTTCGACTCGTCCCTCCGCGTCTGGCATTCCTACGGCAGCTCCTTCCTCCAGTCCCACGCTCTCCACCCATCCCACCACCTCTCCATCCTCCATTCCCTCGGCAAATCCCACATTGACCGGCATTCCAACCACGGCGCCCTCCTACTCTCCAACATTTACAATCAATCCCTCCTTCACAGGAATTCCCACCGCAGCTCCCTCCAGTAGTCCCACGGTTGTACCTACGGGTATGCCATCGGAGGATCCGACATTTACCATTAATCCTTCCTATACGGGAATTCCTACCGCTGCTCCTTCGTCCAGTCCCACGTTCACGGGTGCTCCTACGGGTGGTCCGAGTGAGGAGCCGAGTGGTTTGCCATCTATTGCTCATTCGTTTGTGCCGAGTGATTCACCGTCCATTGCTCATTCGGACTTGCCATCGGAAAGCCCGAGTGATGCTCCTAGTGATTTGCCATCCGTTGCTCATTCCTTTGTTCCGAGTGATTCACCGTCCATTGCTCATTCGGACATGCCATCGGAAAGTCCTAGTGAGGCTCCAAGTAATTTACCTTCCATTGCTCACTCCTTTGTGCCGAGTGATTCCCCATCCATTGCTCATTCAGACACTCCATCTGACAGTCCTAGCGGGGCTCCAAGTGACTTGCCATCCGTTGCTCACTCCTTTGTGCCTAGTGATTCCCCATCCATTGCTCATTCAGACACACCAAGCGACTCTCCCACCGCAATCAATTCCGTGAGTCCTTCTTCCTCCGTCGAGCCTACATCCGCCAGTTCAACATTGTCCATAAGTCCCACCGCGCCCCCAGTGAACAATACTGTGTTGGAATCGCCACCAGAAGGAGAGGAATCGCAGGCACGTCGTGCTGCTCAAATCACTCACAACGCTGTAAATATCCACGGTGGTCATCGTCGTCTTCAAGAGGGGACGGCGGTCCCTACTGCTGCTGGGAGTGGCTTGCCTACGACTCTATCGCCAACAGTGACCTATTCCTACTCACCGAGCATTCCTCCCTCGTCATCTCCGAGCATCCATCATAGCAGCCTTCCTTCCATTGCATTAAGTTCCGAACCGAGTGATGTTCCTTCGTTGTCTCCAACAAGGGAACTGACCGATTTACCTTCGTTCTCTCCGAGTTCTACACCCAGTGAAACACCCACGGCTGAACCGAGCTATGCCCCGACTTCTTTCCCAAGTTTACTGCCCAGTAAGACACCCACTGCCGAACCGAGCAATGTCCCAACCTACTTCCCCAGCTCATCACCCAGCAACAGCCCAACAATAAGCACCGCTCCAACTGCTACCCCATCCAACAAACCGAGTAAATTTCCCTCCATTTCCCCCACAGACTCACCCAGTACATTTCCATCCCATCCACCCACCAATCTTCCATCCATAGCCCCGAGCACTGCACCCACTGGGATCCCCTCCTTCCATCCCAGCAGTCTCCCATCCGTATCCTCTGCACCCTCGGTCGAAAACCTCTTGGGATTTGGAGANCGTATCCTCTGCACCCTCGGCCGAAAACCTCTTGGGATTTGGAGACTTCGAAGGAAACGACTGGGGCGTGATCAACGCCTGGCCCAGTACGTGCGAACGAGAAATACTCAAGCTCGACACCACCGGCTTGTACGCCAACCCCGCCGATGACCCCAATTACCTCAACGTCTACCGCGGAACCCAATCTCTCAAAGTCATCGGAGGACGATGCTTCATCTTCCGTCAAATCGGAAATGGATGCATCGAAACCCGCCTCTCCCAAAGGATTGTGGCGGGGGATACGCTCAAGATTCGAGTGCGCGTCAAGATGGAAAGTGCCAATCAAGTGTTTCAGATTTATACCGGGCATTATCACAAGGATAAGCCGGGTGGGGGGTGGGGATTGCCGAAGGATGATAGTCATATCATTTCGAGGACGTTGGTGAAGGAGGCGGGTGTGTGGGTGAAGATCGAGGCGTTTCATAAGGTGGGGCCGGATTGGACGTTCAATGATCAGATTTTGGAGCCCCAGGTGAGTCTTGGCATGTGGGATTATGTGTATTTGAGCACAAAATTTGGTGTTATTCAGATCATTCTACGCATTGCCTCCTCATACACCTCTTTCGTTATTTTGTCCTATGTACAGCAATGCAATCATTACAATCTAAGATTCCGCACCACTGACTCCACATCCGGATTCATCATGGACGACGTCAAGGTAGAAAAATACTACCAATTTGACGATTTCCTAAAAGATGACACCACTGGATTCTTGGTCAATCCCGCCTTTGCATTGGATCACAAGAACTGGAAATACACCAAGCAAAGTGGTTATGTGGACTATGATGATACTCTGAGGAGCAATGCGATGGTTATGGAGAATGGAAAAGTCATCCGGCAGACTATTACTGATTATGTCATCCCAAATAAAAAGTATCAGGTAAGATTATTCGCCCTTTCATAACTTTTTAGTCTTTGTGTTTTGAATGTCTCGACATTTATGGTACACGTCCTTCCTTTCTCTGAACAGGTGGCATTCTGGGCAAAACTTGTTGGAGCCAAGAGCTGCAATGTCAACATTGTCGTGCGAATGAGATTCAAAAACAATGACCGTGTCAATGGACCGTGCAAACGAAAGATTTGCAATCTCTACGAGCGACCCTTGAGGACAAAGCTCGTGGATGAAACCAATGGAGGTGCTGGTGGAGATTGGTTCCATGTTGTTTCGGATAGGTTCAACATGTTTGGGAACTATACTCAGTGGTAAGAATTGCATCTGCATTGGTCTCTTTTGCATTTTTTTGTATGAAATCATTTTGATTCACATCTTTGAATTTGATCTGTGTACTTTTAGGGATGGAGAAGTGAACTTAATCGTATTCCAGGTAGCAACAAGAAACCTGGCGGATGGGGCAGAACTGCGTATTGGTAGTTTCGGTGAGGCTGTCCACTCAAGAAATTGTGATGAGTTTTCTTCATCTTAGTTTTGCTTACATTTGATGTTGCTCCACCACTTGCTTCAGAATCGCTCGATGAGTACTCAGTTGCGCCATCAATGTCAATGATCCCATCTGCCAATCCGACAAACCTCGAGATTATCAACATCCAACACATCATTCGATACGCTGGGGAAGTACGCACTGTCGTCAAATACCCCTTTCAAATTGAAGCGACTGGAGAGCTCTTGCCGATGGACGGTGCTAGTTACACAGTGAGAAATTCAAGTTCAATTTACGATCGATTCCTTAACCCTGTTAACATTATTGAATTCTTAATGTTTCTTGAATTCTTTTCTTTATCAGCTTTGCGATGTTGATGAAATTGAAGGAGAAAAAGTAGATCCAGACCAATACCCAGCCAAAATGGGATTTTTGATTGATGGCAAGTGTCAACTCATTCGAAAAGGAAACCCGACGGTGGAATTAGACCCCAGCTTCATTGACTATAGCGAACTTAATGTCCTCGACCTATCGAATTCTGCAAGTGTCGTACCTATCAACGAAGACCAGACCCTTGGAGGTGACTGGCTTCTCCAAGCTGACATTGACGATCAAGCATGTTCTAGTTTTCCTTCGCCCTACGATAACGACTATCGTGGGTCTGACCCATGGAACCCAAATGAGATCGCCAATCGATTTAACCCCGACAAACCAGTATTTGCATACTTGGGCGAAAACAGTTATGCCCTCTACGACCCTCGTCTTCTACTGCGTGAAAACTCGTTGGAGTCTCCTCTCATGGATGGTGGCACCTCTGTTCTTCGCTCTGCCATGAGAGCCGATCGGCTCGTCCCGAAAGAATACGAAGAAAATCCCGGCCATTACATGGTGTACAATGACAAGAACATTGCTCTCTGTCCAAACGAACAACCAAACTTTTTGAACCAAGACTCATGCCAAGTAAGCTATGAACCAACCGCATGTTCCAAATATACTGACCGATTTTACACGTCAAATGAAGAGGAAGTGATGGCTGATACTCGACTCGTCATTACTTTCGACGACGCAACTCTTGCTGGGCTTTACAGTAAAACCTCTCGCAATTTTTATGCTGTCTCCAATCTGCGTTTCGATAGTTCCATCATATATGGAAGGGTCCCATTACCTTGCTCCAGTGGAAACCCAAGATCTCGCTGGGTGTTGCGAGATGATATCCCAGCGGTGAACTGCACGAATGACCTTGAACCGCAGAGTGACGACGCTTTGAGATCTAAGTTGGAGACTAGCAACGATGAGAATATTTTCATGAGAGACATCTACATGTGGAATAGTGTCGCCGAGGATGGTTGTAATATCAGTGACAGCCGTAGAGGTGTATATGGAATGCTCATCTTGACATCTGAAGGGTGCTGGGAGAATGTACATCCTGATCACATGTGAGTTCAGTTGATCACAGTTCAAAAGAATATTCATTTTCCCACGTCTTGTCATCTCACATTTTTTCCCTGTTCGCCTCATCAAACAATAGGTCTGTCTTTGACTTCACAAATCACGAGAGTGTTAACCTTGTCAATAGGTTTCGGGACGTCGGTATCCTTGAGTACCCTAACTCACGCAGAATGTCTCGATTCGAGGATGAGAAGAGCAGTTTGCAGTACATCGCCAGATATGGAGATGAGATGATTGTCGATCAGTTTGCACCAAAAGTGGGTTTTGATACAAACCCTGATCTATTGATGGCTGTGGCGAGGAATTTCGGGCACATCAAGCTTGCTGCGCAGTTGAACAGAAATCGCGGAGGTGGAGTTTTGGTGCGTCTTTTTTCATCTTATAAATAATTTCACATTTTCAAAGTTCCCCATTCTCATCCTTTCGTGTTTGTGTTTGCATACTAGGTGTGCGGGTCTCCCAATGAAGTTGCACCAGATCCATTCCTTGACGATTACTTCGATTCAAAGCAAAAGGATACCGAATGCTTCGGCTGTCAGACTTCCTACGGAAATTACTTTGCTCAAAAGCAAACTGTGTGGTTCATGAACATGCTTGAAGCCGAGGACCAATTTTGCCAGAGAATGTCCTGGGCTCTGTACGAAATGTTCAACGTTGGAACAGCTTCAGATGAAGACAATACCGAAACAAATCTATACACCTACGATATCTTCATCAAGCACTGTTTTTCAAACTACTTCGATTTAATGAAGGACCTAATTTATTCTCCCAAGTTTGGAGAGCAATTTGGCTACGTTGAATCAGGCGCCTCAAGGCGTTACTTTGATACGTGGGATGCTGTGGGCAAGTTTAAGTTGTTGTATCCGGATGAAAACTTCGCACTCGAAATCATGGAAATGTTCTCAATCGGTAAATATCAGTTGAATGATGATGGAACTGAAGTGAGAGATGAACTTGGCAGATTAGTTCCTACGTACACCAACCTTCATGATGTTGTGACCAATGCCAGAATCTTCACTGGCTTTGAATATACGGCGAAACGAGGAAATACTGGTGAGACAAAAAGAATACTGATCAATTTTGTAACATTCCTGCCAACTCTAACATTACATTTGCTCCTTTTCACACAGATGAATTATTCCGTGCTAATAAATCAAGGTAAATCTTGCCACATGAACTTTACATTAGATCTATTCAATCGTTGTGATTGATTTTTCCTGACCAACTTTCTCCCCCTAAATATGCAGGATGGAACCTATGAGGCTTCTAATTGACAAGCACGACTTCTTTCCCAAGACCTCTTTGATCGGAGGTTACATTGGAGACAGATATCCTCTTTGTATTCACTTGCCCAAGTACCACTTCCTGAATATGGGCGCCAAATATGTCTTCAGAGGAGGTGAGGGCTCTGAAGTATTCTTTGACAGGTTTGCCTAAAGTAACCATTACTCTTACAATTTTGCTTTTGACCAAACTGTCACAGGTTCCAGTCGACCTTTGATGCAATATATGCCGGACACATGGGAAAGTGATGAAGCAATCAAACGGTTTGTGTTGTCACCTGAATCTCTTTTATTCAAGAGGCTTTGCAACCCTGATGCCAGTGGCAACTGCAGCTTTGAAAACGTTGTCGAGCTCGAGGAAAATTTGCCTTGCCACGATAAAGAGTGCAGAGTAGATACCGTGATCATAGTGCAAGTAGCCCCTGGAGCTTTTTATGAATACCTAAGAAAGCCATGCACTAACCAGGCATTTTATAATGATGGAAAGAAGGTTGTCACAGGCTCAAATCGCGTTGTAGACGTTGGACGGCAGGTTAGTCGCGATGACCAATTGTGTTTGTATGATTTCCATCTAGGTTCTTTTGTAGGCTTTCGTTTATGACATCCTGAGGCAGATTGATTCTTTTCTTTTCATGGGATGAAATCTACAAAAACGAGTCGTAATTCCTTTGACTGACTTGCTAACCCAACACGTCTTCATCGTTCCTCTGATGACAATTCAACACTCCAGTACACCCATGCTATGTGTGCGCAAGCGGCTACTGCAGTTGCTGCAAGAGCTTGTTGCCGCATTGAAAGAAACTCAAGGAGTGACTATAACTTCAAAACAGAGTACCACGGCGAAATCATCACAAGTGATGAAAATTCAGCAGCATGCGTTGCATATGATGGCTACGTGTGCGATCCAAGATCTCTACGCGCGGATGAACCTATTTTCACAATCGGCAATACCGGCGCTAAGCATGACGAGAAATACCACGTACGCAATACTTATTTTTGGACCGATGGTTCATGCACTCAGGAAGTCAAAATTCGCGAAGATGGTTTCATCGCCATTATTCATAAACCCGAAGACTATTATTTTGTAGATGCAAAAGTTGTTCAATTTGTTGACCCTGAAAAGACTGTGACTTATTTCAAAGTGCCATGGGAAAGGGACGCGACTGGAAAGGAGCTGTACCCAACTGTGAGAAACAGTTGCGGCAACCTATGTAGAGTCACGAGCGATAACATGTGCCTATGCTCAGTGACAGTGTCAGAGACATATGCCTTCGAGGCATTCCGGCAGCTACCGACAAGAGAAGAAATTCTATCTACTCTACATGTTGGGGCTTTTCATCCGAAATCATACTCTGAAATCACTTACAGATACTACAACTCTACTGAAGATGTTGTAGCTTACCTGGCGACTGAACCTAGCTCTGCACCGTCACTCTCTTTGTCTCCATCAACAACTCCGAGTCAACTACCCTCTTCTCAACCATCAAGCCAGCCTTCAACGATGCCATCCTTGTCTGTAGAGCCAAGTTTGTCACCTAGTTATGTCCCTTCGCCCCAACCGAGCTCATACCCAAGCGATGCGCCTTCACTTTCAATTGACCCTACTCTCTCGCCCACCTTTTCACCGACCATTACCGGTAGCCCGAGCTCACAACCTAGCCACGCGCCATCCTTTTCTGAAAATCCAAGCTCTCAACCAAGTGTTGCCCCATCGATATCGTGGCTCCCAAGTATTGCGCCAAGCCAGACACACTCCTCTTTCCCTTCAAACGAGCCCTCCCTGCAACCCTCTCTATCCTTGGAGCCCAGCATCATTCCCACAGGTTCTCCATCGTATGCTTTTGAGCCCTCCTACAACCCCACCTCATCGTCTTGGCCAACTTCGGAGCCGTCATCTCAGCCATCATCACTGCCGTCTTCAACGCCCAGTTCGGACCCATCGTCACAGCCATCTTCAATGCCGTCTTTTTCGCCTAGTTCTTTTCCGTCGTCGCAGCCAAGTTCAAAGCCGTCCTCTCTACCATCATCACAACCATCTGCAACACCAAGTTCGGAACCTTCCTCGCAGCCGTCAGCACTGCCGTCATCTCTGCCAAGTGCATTGCCCTCATCTCAACCGAGTCACAACCCATCAGTGCTTCCATCTTCAACACCCTCATCAAGTCCAAGTTCAATGCCCTCCTCACGTCCCTCAGCGATGCCATCCGAAATGCCATCATCCATGCCAAGTCTCCCTGGTGACGAAACTATGATTTTTGAGGTTATTGATGAGTACGGAGAGGTAGCTTATTTTCGAAACTTGCTATCAAATGTAGTTGTTGGGGATGGCTTTCAACTAAGAAATCCCGTTGGATTCAGTAAGTTTTGTTGTATTCATTAAAAAAAATATTGTTGAAACTTCTCATTGAATAATATTATCATTATTTGAAAAAGTCGATCTTGTGAAAGTTGAAGAAAGAGATGCTTACTACGAAATCGATGCATATTTGAAGCACTTAGTGAGACACCCTAATGTTCCACCATTTGTCGCAAAGAGACTCATCAAGCTGTTTGGGCACTCGAATCCATCCCCTGCATATGTAAAACGAGTGACCGCTGCCTTTAGGTCTGGTACTTTCACAAATCGAGGTGTTTCTTTTGGGAGTGGGAAATATGGAGATCTTGCAGCTGTAGCTGCAGCAATCAATCTTGATCCAGACATTGCTCCTGCCGTAACTGATGAAGATCCTACAAGTGGTGGTGTAAGAGAACCTCTTTTGAAGGTAATGAATGTAATGAGGAGTCTCTCCTTCCAACGAAGAGAACATGTAAGATTTCGACACGGATTGATTGATGTCCAAGAAATAATCGGGCAAGCCGTCTTTCAACCTCCAGATCAATTCTCCTTTTTCTCGCCGGACTATACCATTGCCACTGAGATTGATTTAGTTTCTCCTGAATCCCAGCTCATGACAATGAGGAACACTGTGGGCATAACAAACGGTTTTTTCTCTCTTTTCAACTACGGCCTAGCAAATGCAGACGGTGGATTTGGACCTAAAATTGACAAACGTCCTGAGGTCGGGGACTTTTCTACATCTGTTGGTGATCTTTCTTACAGAGTGTTAAGTGTTGATGATCTATCAACCAAGATAGATGACATTTCAACTTTTTTGACTGCGGGACGGTTGAGCTCAAAGAACAAGCAAGTGCTAACGAATGCGTATAACTACTTCAACAAAGCTTTTGGCCAAGATACAGCAGAAAAAGTTCTTTTGCAACTCGCTACAACACTGCCAGAATTTCATACTTCTAACATGGGTGAGTTTCTCATGAGATTTTCCACGTCGTCTTTGCTTTTAGAAAAGCAAAGACGACGTGGAAAATCTCA
>JALLOT010000634.1:0-18857 GCA_036939595.1 Thalassiosira livingstoniorum
CTAGGTGTATTATCTCGTCATAAACCAGAGTCTTTAAAAATTATGAGTATTCATACACTATGACTTGAGTGCGTTTTCCAGTAGGAATATCGATACCTCTAGGTAAGTAGGAAGGTATAAATTCCTACGTATTTTATCTGATGGATGAGGCTATTGTACCCAAGTGTTGTATTTCTTGAACTCAAACTTTTTCTTGGACAACCCGCCGCTCAACGACGCAACCGATCGACAAAATTACGCGCAAATCACCACACAACGCCAAAAAACCAATTTTTCATCAATTCAATTAACCCAACACTGTCGACAAGATTCGACCTAGCACCTTCAATTCTTGTTCTCATGGTGCCCCCTTTTAATATAGCCTTCGTGAATGGATGTAGAACATTACTCTCGAAGGGGGCACCACCAGAACAAGAATTGAGGCCGCTCTACGCGTTCCCCGTGGCAAATTAGCACGGCACGGCACGGCGTAGCTAGCTTTCCTCTAGCTTTGAGCTGCTTCAAGTAAGAGGTAAGTGCACAACATTGTTGCTGCTTTTCAACCTAAAACAGTGCCGAAACCAGGCCGAAACCAACAAAATATGGATTGAGGCATGAACTTCCTTCCGATGGCACTCATAATCATGGCACCATACTGTTACTGCTGCGATTAGTTGCCATCCAGTTCCCAGTTCTATCTTCCAAAACGTTATGAGCTCATTTTTTGTATTCAGAGTTATGTCATAAGGAGAAGTTCCGTTCAATGAGGCTGGCAAGATTCGAAACCAAATGGCGATAGCAACCTTGTCAACATCACCACCTCGACCTCTCGGCCAGCAACAATATCAGCACAATGTCCGTCAACACTGACCTATCACCTCGGCACAGTCCTCGTAAATCCTAACATCAATGATCATCGTTTCCTAGATCTTCCGTTGTCGGCGTCATACGCCAAGATCTTCATCAAAATCAAATTGCAAAAATGTCAACTCTAGACACCATTTACGTCACTTGCATCGACAAAACCACGAAGAGGGTTCGGGACCGAAGCCCTCCCACCCTGCTCTCACAATTTTCGAATCTAAGTAGCTCCCATGATTCTCTAACAATATCTTTTCTACGAATTTATCACAACGAGGCGAATCAGGAGATGGACTTACATAATACAATACTCTTTTAAGGCACGGGCACGAAACTTATGGCCACATGCCCACGGATCAAGGAGAAGGCGGAGCATAACCTCCTTTGCCGGGAATGAGCGGGGATGGACCGTACCCGGAGACAAGCCTATCCGACCGGGAGGCGCGACTACGAAGAAGAGGAGAAGAGGAGCAACGATCAACCCATCCCACCATTGACGAGGACTAACCACCGACGAAGCCACTGTGTCGACGAGACGATCGCAGGCCTGTTGACCCTCCTTCAGGCCCGAACGAAGGCTTTCACACGAATAAATTGACTAGGACAAAGGGCCAAGGCTTTTATTTCTCGTTAATACATTTGACGTGAAGGCTAGAGAAGTTCTCGAATATCATTTGAAATTAAAAGTAAACTAATAACAACTTATTTTTCATTTGGTTCTCGTCATGTGAAGGATGAAATAACTTAGTGGTTTAGTTGCTTCTCTTGTAGTTTCAGTGGCTGATGCCTATCATTTTAGTTGAATTTTGAGTTTTATTTGAAATGAAACCTAAGAAAAATAACCATGGTACAATTGTATGCGAATTTGCCGCGACAGCACATTACAAAGCAGGCGACACCACTATTATTTTTGACAACAATTGTGCAACAATGGCCAGCTTAGTGTTGCCATTGATAGCCAGGGTGTTTTTATCCCTTGGCCATTGGCCGTTCGCCATTGTCATGGCTTCTGTTGTTTCAGACGTGAAGCACCATGGGCCGAGCCTTGAACGTACAATAGGATTTCGTGAAAAAAATATGGAGGCAAAAAATGCTATTAGACTGATTTCTAGAAGGTATGATATGTAGGAATAGTATTTTTTTGTATATGTACGATTTTTATTAAGAAACACTTTTTTACAGAACCAAGTTTTAGTGGAGTTGGTTCAGCCCGGAACATTTTTCTTGGAGGGCTTGGGTTCAATTCCCAGAGTGGACACTTTCAACTTACACTTAGTACTGTATGGTACTCTTAGCTCAGTGGTAGAGCACCCACATTGAGGGGGTACTAAATTTGATTGATACTCAGGTATTACATATGATTGCCACATCATATTAATCCAGTTGTTGCAGCAGTAAATAATTGGATGGAAACTGAGTCAGTTTCACATTTCAAGCCTTCACAGAGGGACAATCAGGTGCAAGAGGGAAGTTGGTAGTTGCAGAAAATGTCTTTGGTTTTAGTTTGAACTCTTTTGGTACTCCATCTGTGGTTCTGGCCAGTGTTCGAACAATAAGTAATCCACTCGGTTAACAGATACAGTATTTACTTTTTTGACCTTCCAGTTTTCCATGTTGGCATTTGATTCTTCTCCAGTTTGAGCTTCAGAAATCTATGCACTTACTCATTTCCTCTCCCATCTTTCAATTTCTCATCTGTTGTAATCATACACAGTGCACCAGTATAAATTTGTAGAAAAACAGTTGACTTGATGTCATTATCTTTCAGGCTAGTAACAATCACATCATGAACTGCTTTGGAAATCTTTTGCTTCTTTCCCTTCATTGATGCTTCTATCGTTACTGTGTGCTGGGAATGGTCCTCATTACTTGTAACATCTGTATGTGTTGCTTCAACATACCCCTTGAATATTCCTGCAGTTATTGCATTTTTTGCTTTGTTTGTTAGACAAGCATAACAAGTAGTTGTATCTGATGGAAGTGATACAGCATTCTTGTCACCAATCACTCTTGTGTTGATCATTTTTCTGTCCTCAAGTAGTGTCTCTGCTGTCCCTCATTCTTTTTCATAATCTCTCCATATTCTGGGTCCTATTTCAAGCAATGCCTGTTTTTCAAAATGATGGCACAGTTGAGACAATCTCCCAAAAAGTACCCTTTGGGGATCCTGAGTAGAACACTTCTTTTTCTTTGCAAATTGGTTTCAATTGATGAAAATCCCCAGAAAAGATTATTGGAAAACCTCAAATGGAATCAGAGTATTCCCAGTTTATCTCTTCAAATTCCTGTCAAGTTTTTCCATCTCAGATGACTTCAAAAATGAAATTTCATCAACTATGAGATTTTTTACTTGTACCCAATCCTTTCAGCGTGAGCCAAGTATTTTTAGTTTGTACAAAAAATGAGCTGCATTAGGAATAATAACGCCCCTGAAAATAGCAGCTGATGAACCAGTGGTTGAAGTAAAAATAGAAAGTGACATCATTGAATTCAATGGCTACTGCCATGCAGAACTGATGACAGATTTTGTGCAAGTTCAAGAGAAGTGCTCTTCCCAAAACCTGCAGGCCCAGACAAGTATAACAGTAGCTGAGGTTTTGCCCCATGCACCTCAAGCAGAGCAATAACTTTTTTAGTCCAATTTTTTGCACCCCCTGTGTAGAATTCAAAAGGCTGTAAGAGCACTTGTTTGGAGTGCACCTTCTATTATCAAGTGAAGGAGAAAGGTGCAACATATACTAATTCTTGTCAAGCTACTTTGTTCCCAGACATGCAACATCTTTCAAGGAAGGGATTCAGCTACACTGTCAACTTAGTGAATCAGGAGGAGTTGTTGCATCAATTGTATTCATAGCTGCAGTTTTATTGCAATTGCCATCAAGCTGTCTCCCAATAATTGATACTTGAATCAATGTCAACATTTGATCATACCTAGCAGTAGTGGGTACTGGTGCATTTTGATTTGAATTGTTCTTGTCAAGGTCCTCATTTCTCCTCCCATTGATGTTATTTTGGTTGTTACCAGAACTATTGATAAAAAGAGAGTCAGAGTCAGCAAAATTACCTAACTTTAGGGGCTGTGAATTGTTCACTTTGTTCACCCTTTGAATAAGAGGATCATGTGATTGTTTTTGGTCCTCAAATCAAATGTATTAATTTCAACATGAAAACTATCAGATATCCATCATGTTTTTCTTTCTTCCTCTTCCCTATTTGTTTGTGTTCTGTGGTCATTGTTACTAGCGGATACTTTGGTCATCTCATTTTTGACTTTGTAGTCTGCACATTTTGAATATTTTGAAGAAGTTCTAAGCCTTTACTCTAGAACAAAGAGTGACCTTGTTCCTGTCCAAAATGAATTCCTCTGAAATGGTCAAAAGTTGACCAATAGGGTGAATTGGGCTGATTATCATCTTGCAAATCTGACAAACATTGAAATGAATGGAACAGCATAAGGGCATATTTGATATGGTTTTCTCTGGACTCAATGACTATTGGGGATGGATTTTAATTGGAGTGTTCCAAGTCTGTCATGTTGCAAAGTTTTCCAGATGTTATGTAGATCTTTGATATCACTGTGACCTTGAGTTTAGAAAGATAGGCAAATTTGTGATCGTCATGTTCTTCTGTGATGGGAATCTGGCTTTTGCTTTCACCAAGGGGATAGAGTCTGGGAGTGAGATTTTACCAAAACCACATGGAAAACTTGCTTCCCAAGTTTTGGATCCCTGTGTCAATCTTCAATAATTTGAGCATGTACCATAGTGATTTACAAGAGTTTGGTGGTCAAAGGGGAGAGGCTTAGTCTGTCCTTCAACCAAACCCTTGTGAATCACTATGTGCTCAGAATATCAAAGATGGAAATGTGGAACCCAAACTTGGGAAGCAAGTTTCCTGTGCAGGAAACTAACAAAAACTTGTTAATTCACTCCCAGTCTCTATCCCCTTGCTTTCACAATCATTCTCATTAGTTTCATCAGATTCTTTGTCCATATATTTAAATGCTCTGAGTAGCTTTTTATATATTTCATAGGAAACTCATGAAGTTTTGTGTTCTCAAGCTCTCCCTCTGGCAACATATATATTATGTAGTAATAATAGGATGACAAATCTGACAATTGGTTCACATTATTGTTATGACATTCTTGTCCCTATTTCTTTGCAGAATTAATTTAACATGTTTTCCAATAAAAGCATCTTCTATCTAGGTAAGAAGCAAGCTTGAAAATCCATGCAAAAAGGTGAAGAACCTTGAACAATGCTAACAAATCATCAAATGTGCAAAAGTTGAGCTTATTATATCTTTTGGTATGGTAACAAATTGTTCTAGTTACGTTCTAGTTCTACTTGTTCTAGTTTTTAAAAGCTGTTCTAGAACGTATTTTTCAAAAGTCACATCGTCGGAGTATACATGTGTGAACATCATTAAAGGTTGTTGTAATAGTAGAGGATGCAACGGCGAAATCTCTAATTTTTTGTACAACGGCAAGCAATAAGAATAAACTGTTTCTGCGATTTTAGTACTTATTCCTTCATGTTTTTTTTGTTTAAACGAAAACCCTTTTCTTTCTTTGCCAGAAATTCTTTGTTCTAGAACATATCCGAAATCGTACAGCAAGATGATTACCAAAATGACTACTACAAAACTTACGTTCTAGAACCTACAATAGAAAACAGAAAATGTGCTTTCTTACTGTCTTGTCTTGGTCCATATTTTCTACCGCCTCTCTTTTTAGAATTATTTTATTTTTTTATGAAATATTTTGAATTTTCAGAAAACATTGTCAAAAGTACAACAGATAATAATTATATGATTAACATTAAACTTTTTTCTTATTGTTATAAACACCAGTTGCTTTTGTTCTAGAACAATTTATTATTATTTTTTTTAATTTATTTCTATATTGTTCTAGACAATTATTTTATGTTCTAGAACCAAATAACTTTTTTTGGAGTATCTCAATATTCTATACCACTTATTAATCATTTGTTTTTATTTCAAAAAAGATAGTTTTCTTTTTTCTATTCTATGTTCAAGGCATTCAATGTTGCGTATTTTAAATGTCAAAAATATTAGATTTGAATTATATATTATTTTTGCTCTAGAACAAAAATTAAAAGAACATTTTTATTTTGTGTTCTAGAACAATATTCCATAAATGTTTTCATGCATTATGTAAAAAATATCGTTATTTTATGTTCTTAAACGGAAATGATATTTTTTTTTTATTTTTCAATTTTCCATATCAATTTTTGTAGTAATTTTTATTTATTTGAAAAGATTTTTTCTTTCTATTTTTGTCAATTTTCAATTAATTCTAACAACAAAAGAATTCAATCCTCAAATATATGATGCTCCTGTTCTAGAACAAAAAATATTAGATATTATTTTTAATAACAAAAGAATATTAGTTCTCAAATATATAATGTTCTGGTTCTAGAACAAAAAATATTAGACACATTGTTTTTTTGGTTCTAGAACAATTTTCTCTACACGTATGCATGATTTACTGTTCTAAAAAAACAATCATTCTGTATTCTAGAACATTAATTTATTCAAATGTTTTTTGTATGTATTATAATATTTTTTTGTTCTACAAAACAATATGTTTTTTCATGTTGGAAACTAGTTCAAAATAGCAATAACAGTAGACTTAAAATATAAATTAATCATGTTCTAGTACAAATATTATTAGAAAATTATTTCTTTTTGTTCTAGAACAAAATTTTATGTAGTAAAACAAAATGAACAAAGTTTGGTGAAAAAATTAAAAAATAGTGTAACAAAAAATTTGTAAAAATCTCTAGTCTTTGTAGCTGTTTGTAGATTAAGAAAATTGTTGTAGTACATTAAAAATACTTGTAGAAAATAGACTAAAACACTGTCTTGTCGCGTTTAATAGGTGGAAAGAAATGCCCCTTTCTGAACTGTTCAAAGGAGCGAAACCCTGCTGGGGCCGCAAACCAACCATCTGAATGTCTGACTGTGCCATGGGCCACAGACAGAGCAGCACAGGAAGTGAGAGTGAGGTAGATCCAAATGTCACAGCGGGGACAAAGTGTTTGATTTGGTGGCAGAAGGAATGGTTGGCTGGGGTGGTAGATATTGGTATTTGTTTGTGGTCGTTGCGGAAATATTCTTTGGTGGAGAGACAATAACCGTTCGTCTTCTGACCCGTTCGATTGCAACGGTCAGGAGGAGCTTTGTCGAAAGTGGTGCTGCAATTGTTGCAGCTGTTGCCGATTTTGTGCTGCAGCTGTTGTTCGGAATTTGACGTTAATCCTTGCTCCATTGTCCTGTTGCATTGAGTTAGCTCATTTAACTGGTGTTTCTCATCAGACATGGCTCCGGATAATACACTAGATCGGTGTTGGTGAAAACGAACGTGCCTGCAATCAGTCGTTGCCTCCCCATCTACAAAAAGAGGCACTCAGTCTAAATTTCCTGGCATAATTGTGTAAGAGTGCGTCCTTGCGGTGGGATTGATGAGATCAACGAAGTTCTTGTTCAAGTTCCATCTCCTGTTGGTCCATTTGCTGTTGCTTTTGCCACCTCCCAGGACTTTGACTTTGTGGCTGTCCATTTTGTAAAGAGTGCTTTCGTGGCTCTCCATCACTGACTACGTCGGTTTGATTATTCTCTCGCGATGGTTCTAAACTCCTCTGCTCGAAGTAGTGGTTACAAGGGGAGTGCTGTAGACAAACTTGCATTGAGCGTGACTTGTATCAGTTTCGCCTTTAGTCTGTTGGTGAGCGTGGAGCGTGGGTATGAGATATGGACCATCAAGAGGAGTCTTAACCGGAGCCATTGGTGGAGAGGGTTTCAGGAGAGGAAGTAGAAATTCGCTATGCAATCTCTTGTTCAAAAACAACACCACGCCAGAACTCCTTATCTTGGGAGTTCTTACTGTGTTTTGGGTAACTGGAATCCCTGTCATTGCGAACTCCTCAGTGACACAGAACGGGTTCGAGGATATCACATTGGCAGTTGCCGGGTCCGAAATTTGGAATGCCAACCTATTCTATTCGTCATGGCTAAGCTGTTGGTTGTGTATCTATCTCTTAGTGGAGGTGGCAACCCTTAGAGACCGGGGTGGAGTGGTGCTTCGAAATGCAAATGGTAGGACCGTGGGAAGAGTTGAAGGGGGGGCCACCTACAATGTCAAGACCAAGCGATGGATTTTGATTGGAATCAACTCTGCGATCGTGTTTGGTTCTTCTCTCAATACTTATTCGGGACCAATGTGTTCGGGTCTTTTATCTCAGACTGATTACTGTCAACGAAGTATCATTGGATTAGTTTTAGGGGGATTGCTCCAGTTTTTGATTTGCATGGGGGCAGGAGTTTTGTTCAGACTTTCGTCTATGTTGCGGCGAGGGAACTGGGTGATGAATGTAACAAAAAGGAATAAGCTGTGTTTCGGTCTGGGCTTCATTTCACTTGTTGTTCAGAGTGTTAATGTGGGCCTTTTAACAAGTCCTGTGGGTGGTGGTCCTGCTAACGAGTCTGGGACAGCTTACTTCTCTTCGTGGATTGGATTTATCATGGCGTTTGAATTGTGCCTCCGCTACCTTGAGTCATTCACTACTACCATTGTTCCAATGGTGTCAAGAGTTGACATTGGGCAAGAGTATCAATCGTTACGAGTTCTTCCCATGGGAGAAAGGTCAGTTGGATCACGGAGCAAGGGCAGCGATAATGTTCGTCGGCTAGCCTCTGGAAACACCACCACAGACACAAGTTCCACTGACGATGATGATAACGTATCTCCCATTGGATTCATAACTGCCGACCACGAGACTGTGAAGAGTGAAGCATCGGCCTCTCAATACGATCTTCCAAGATCGGAAGAGCGTCNGTTCGACTCGAAGTGGTTCAAATACAAGTGGAAGTCGGTCAGGTAGTCGCAAAAAGCGTCGTCCTTCCTCAAAAAATAGTAAGAGTTCCAAGAGCTCCAAAAGTGGCAAAAGAAAGAGCAAGAATAATGTTTCCCCTGATGATGTGTTGAGCAGTTCGGGATCCAATCCGCCACCTACCATTGATGGCATTAGTGTTCAGGAATCAACTGCTACCGGATCGCTCGCCACACGGTCAAGAACTAGCAGTAAGAAAAGTCCTGGCCGTTCCAGCAATGGGCCACCACTGCCTCCATATCGTGGACAAAATGCAGTTTCTCATGGGTATGAAGACGAACATGAAATGTCTGACTTCAGTTCTTCTTATTTAAATGTTCCTGTCATTAACGTTGAAACCGGGGGAGATGATGCTGGATATGTGTCCGAACCAACTATTGATGCGCATTTCGACCCACCCATGACAGGAAATGCTATGATGCGTCCTAGAATGGTCCCCCCAATATCAGAACAACACAAGAGTAGCGATAGCACCAACGATTATCATCGGCAAAGCAGTGATGAAAATCCTTCTTCGTTAGAAGCGGATGGTGCACAGGCCCACGAGGTCGATGACATTGTAGCAGCAGCTTTGGCCTATGCAGAAAAATCCCATGGAGACGATGGTTATCAAATCCCCCATCAGCAGCATCGTTCATCTTCAGCTGGAAAGATGAAGTTAACTGGCCAGTCAAAACCAAACGGCAAAATGAGAGGATCCCAATCTCAATCAGGTCTGACTCAGGAGGATAGCATTCACAGTTTTTACAGTGGTTCTCAAAAAGGAATGCAGCCAGGTGTCAGGGCTAACTCCACTGGGGGTCAACGAAGGGGTGGATCTCACGTGGACAATCTTGTTGCAATGGCAATATCTCAAGCAGGAGCTGGTCAGCATTCTCGTGGTGGTAGCAGCAGCGGAAATCGTAGGGGATTTTCTGGCAACAAGAGTGTTAACAGTTTGTACAGCGAAGCCACTGATTACAGCCCTCAGGGTTCAGAACAGCATTTTGATTGTTAATACTAGTTTTAATTTAGTAGATTCGTTGTTTCGAAGTACCACCTGCCTCCAAATCTGGTGTGCATATCCCTTCCTGACCAACCTGTTTAGTCTTGAAGATTGTCGTTTTATTGGCTGGCATCCAAGGTTCTACGGCATGAACACTTCCTTCTACACGGGGAACACAGAAAACAAAAATATGCTTGAAACGACACTGAAGAGAAGAACTAGAGTGTCATAGGAAGCTCTTTCAACTCCTGAATGTTCAAGTTGAAATGGATAAAACACATCATGGGGTACACTAAAAATGAGGGTCGGTGGTGGGCGTTTGACTATTCCGTTTTTGGGATGCAAATATGACCAAGATACTGTTGTCACGAAGGAATAAGGCTGTGTCTCATAGGGTGGCAGTCTGTGTCGGAGAGACGGACCTTCGTCGAAAGACTTTTTGGCGCTTTAAAATTTCAAGGAGCAAATAGGGGAAACATGATTAGGATGCAAGAGTACGTAGCAATGTCAGTAACAGTTTCTATCACATCACCAACGGACCTGATGATTTTTGCCTGGGGGTTCTCTACTGTTCCTACATACGTGTACAAGATCTCAAAACGCAATCGTGTTGGCATCCCCTCGCAACGGCTTTCTGCTTCATGCCAACTTCGAGCTTTGATTGTAAAACCAGGCTCGTCCAAAGCTGACTCAATCATTATCCATTGGCGCCTATCAAGAGGATCAGCATTTCCAAATATCCCCAGCAAGTCCTGCGTTGTTTCAAGCCACTTGGGGAAAACAAATTTATTTTCCCCCATTTCAAGAAATTGATGCAGTGGATGCTCATCAGAAACACAGAAATCCTTTAATTCTTCCCTTGTCATTGACTGGGTGCAGCCTACGTACATGTCGTTTGCAAACGCTACTGTCTGGCATATTTCAAGGGAGCACACATGATGGCATCATCAGTTTACTTTCGTCCAATACAAACAACGAATATGTAATCCAATTGCAACTTCATCGCACCGATAGTTTTGTGAACAAACTACTGCACCTCCCGCCATCTCCAAGACCCATTACAGTAAATCCGTTTTTTTGAGCTACAACGTAATTCATGGTTGTATTTTCTTGTGGGCTATGTGCCCCGAGAGTTGGTTCACCAACTAAGTAGCCGGGATTACCACTTCGAGTCCTAGTGACAATGTTGTTCTGGCTCTTGCTTCGTTTGGAAGATGCCACTTCATTGGGGATAAACATTACCTTTAAATGCTGGAGAATTGATGCATTGGTTAGATGAATATCCACCGTTTCAACCTCCACTGAAACACCAACTATTGACGTATGATTGTGTTTTATGATGTATGTCAAACGTGACATTGCATTGTTACACGTAGACGACACTTCGTCCCACATCGTTGCTCGAGGTAAGACGTCTAAGCCAGTCGTCAAATTCCCAGAAGAGTCGGTAAATGCATTGATGCGAAGAGGTACCGACCCATCAGTTGCACTCGACCGAAGAGTCACCGATCCCTTTGTCTCCTCGACTGGCGGAAAAATGACCAGTGCAGTGAGAAAAAAAGATATTGATTATTCATTTCAAGTGGAAAGAAGAACACTTGAATGATATCTCACCAAAAATATTTGATACGTATCTCATTATTGAGAATTTACTCTCGCAGTCACGAGATAGGTCGTCAGTTTGCTGCAAACAAGTTTCGGCAATGTTTTCCCCAAATCCAATAGAATTCAGCTCTACGCATGTTCCTCCATTATCTGACGTAGGGATGACTAAGTTTCCCCCGAAGACCGGCATCAAACCTTGTGCAGTAAGTGTGTAAGCTCCTATGGGATCACCTAATTGATAGGGACCTCTGGTTTTTGTTGGGCTACTTTGCTTGTAAGAATGGAAACCTAGTGGTTTGGCACCTCTTCCTCCCGGCGAAAATACTTGTGACGCACTTGGATATCCTGGATTGTGTAAAAAGAATCCTTTCACAGCGCTGTTGTCCTTTTCTACACACAACAGGTCTTGCAGCCCATCCTGTTTGACGGTGTCGATCGAATTTTCTGTTCAGGAGAAATCCAGTGGAGCTCCTCTAGTGAAATGAAATAGAAAATAGAATAGAATTTACCTCAGGAGAGTCACTAACTCTGAAAGGATACTTCAAGTTAACATCTTCCAATGCTGATGTGCCCTCAACGCACATTTTCACCATTGGTGCTGCATAACCTTCGTCCAAACAGCTATGGAACGTGGATGCTTGTTCAGGAGTGCACTCCTCATCACAGCAACAACCCGAATCACAAGAACCAGCAGTAATGTCGCACTGACAGGAGCATTCGAATTGATCACACCTTATTTCCTGTCCATCGACAACCCCGGACCTTTTGCAGGTGCATCCTGGAGGCATGTAAAACTTCGAGGAAGCTTCATTGTAGGCGGCATTCAAAGTGTCATTCATGAGGTCAACCGGTATCGCGAATGAGTCACCACTGTAGCTGTTCGAGGAACCGTAGACTACAGCTGTGGCTCGAATGATGGCGATTGATGCAAAATATTTCATTGCCGAACTTTTATTTGTTCTACCAGCTGGCACGGCCGTACAAATGAAAATGACGACTGCGGAAATTATACTTTAGAGAGTATAGTACTCTTTTGTGAAGGACCAAGAACTGTAGTTTCACATAAGTAAGTTTTGATTGGTGGCTATTGTTTTTATTTTCATTTTCATTTTCATTTGTCAATTTTGAAAATCGAGATTATCATTATGCGCGGTGGCATGGACAGCTCCACAACAAGAGTCAATATATATCTCAGCGGTAACCAGTATGGAGTAACATCTCAGAACCTAATAAATAATTTCTAGAGTGGGAGTTTCAAACATCAAAAATACCCATTTTAGGCATTTTCATTTGAAATTTGCACGTGAAAGTGCCCAGATTGGGTATTTTTGCAATTTGAATCTCCCAAAGTTACTGGTTCGAATGTGTTTTTCAAAGCATGTTCATGTGCATGAATATGAGTGTGTGATACCTCTTGACATTCATACAGCCGAAGCTTATTTCATGCCCCTTCGTGATTATCATGGGACGCCTCATCAATGTCTTTCAATGCCATCCCACAAAGGATAACAACTCTGCGTCTGCTTCCGCTTTCGCGTTCGATGAGTGCGGATACGATCTTCTTGCAGTGGCTTTCGTCACCGGAGGAGTGTCGCTCTATGATTGTAGTAATAATACCTGCTTTTTTGAAGCCGATTCATCTACCGTTGGTACAGCCATCGGGCTGGAAGTCCCTACTCGCACTGATGCCAGTTGCATTGTCACGAGCATTGTATGGAAGCCTCGAGAGCTCGTATGGGCAATGGGTATGGAGAGTGGTCATATTTCATCATGGGTGGTTTCGAAGCAAAGTGGCAGGCCAATGCCTATACCTTACTCTTCTAATCTCCATGCCAAGTGCTTATTTGAAAACAAAACTGCC
Source organism: Thalassiosira livingstoniorum (assembly GCA_036939595.1). Classification (NCBI taxonomy): domain Eukaryota; phylum Bacillariophyta; class Thalassiosirophyceae; order Thalassiosirales; family Thalassiosiraceae; genus Thalassiosira; species Thalassiosira livingstoniorum. Next base: position 13,206 of record JALLOT010000634.1, read on the forward strand.
CATGGTGGAAGTTCAATTTCATGTCTACAATGGGAAAGCGATGGTTCCGGACTTTTGAGCGGAGACAGATCAGGGCGATTGACAATTTGGGAGATTGGTGATGATGACAAACTCATAGCGAAAACATGGTACAAAAAAGAATCTCCAATCACATGTATCAAATGGTGCAGCATTGATGACAATAAGGATGTAAGAGTTATGGTTTTGCAATTTTGAATTTCTGACGCCTCTTCCCACAATAAGGTACTTTCTCGTTATTTTCTTACCATGTCGAGTTTCGAATAGAACTATACCAGTCTGGTTGCATTTGGCCTCCAAAACGGTCTCCTTTGTGCTGTTGGTGCATGTGGGAATGGAGAATGCATAGATCTTCACAACTTTCGATCATCGATTGAAAAAATAATGTTCTGCGAAGATAAAAGAAGAGTTGTTGTATTTACACAATCTCTCGAAATGGCTCAGTTTAATGTGATGCCTGATGAGACATTTTCTCTTCGAAGTCGGGTGAAGTTAAGTGTGTTAACCAGCCAAAGAGCTTCATTTCCCAGCCTTTCGTGGATACAGAATAACACTGTAGTTTGTGCATCGGGCGAAAAATTTCTGAGGTTTTACAATTTAAGTGATGATCAGACGAGCACTCTTTCCATCCCCGATACACTTGCAAAACACAAGAAGAACGATTCTCATTCTGTTTTATTAGTCTCTTACAACGACCAAAGTGATTGCCTCGTTGCTGTTTCGATGGATGGAAGGGTAGTAACGTGGAAATCCGTCACTGGAAATGATTGCAACTCTACTGTCAGAAGCAACCAAGGCATGGCCACGGCTGGATCAAAATGGAGTCTTTGTTTCACAGAGCTGATCGAGCCGTTGGAGCACCAGACTGCACGCGAGGTGATTGCATCAAGGAGCGATATTCTAGCCATAGACTGCGAACATGGACTTTACATTATACGGGGCGAACCCTTGTCGTGCGCCTACAATGAAGGCACAGCCGCCATTCAGCTGCAAAAAGGTCTTGTTGTTATAGATCATTCAAGTGGATGCCCACAATTACATGTACGTCCTCAGATTGCCATAAATGATATGGTTTGTGATGCAAGACATCTAGTGCTACGGAGCAAAAATGAAATTCATGTTTGCCGAATATTTGAATCTCCGGCTCGCGTAGAGCCTTTCTCGGAACTTCAGTTTCAATCGAGTGCAGTAGCGNGAGCTTTTCTCGGAACTTCAGTTTCAATCGAGTGCAGTAGCGTTGGGTGATGACAGCTTATATATTGCAACTGGGAACAAATTATTAGTGACCAGTTTGATGGGAGTTCAGAGGTTAGCAATACCTTTCCCCTCAGACGAAGGCGATCTTACCTTAGTTGATCGCAACATGAGCACCCTCGCCGCAATAACAGCCCAAGGCTCTTTGCACTTGTACGACATCGGAAAAACAGAGCCTAAACTTCTTCGGGACCCAACGATCATTTACAAGAACGGTTCTCTTGGAGAAATAATATCAATTAAATGTAACGCCACTGGCTCCATGGTTTCAATCTTGTCAAAAAATGACGGCGCGGCAAGCATTCATGTGTACTTTGCTGGAAGAGAAAAGTTGATACGTATTTCCTGTGGAGACGAAAGATACCCAACGTCTCATTTTTGGGATTCGGCCGAGTCAAAGCTTTTGGCGTGCGAGGTCGATTATATCCCATCAGACGTGAGTATTCTACGCCATGCATTATTTCAAAAAGGAATTTTCCGTGGGACCTGATATTCCGCTTTGTTTTACTCCACAGAATCAAGACAAGATGGAAGAAAAGGTTGGACAAACCGAAGAACCACCCAGTGCAATACTCTTCCTCCTCGACGATGAGGTTGAAAGTGTATATGAATATGAACAAATCTTTTTAAGCGAGTCGTCCTATGTGATAGGCGTAGATGTTCCATACGTAGTATTGGCTGCTTCCAAGCCAGATAGTCCAATCGTTGTAAATCATGTAATAAAGGATTTCAAAGGGTTGGAAGAGGAAAGTTGTCTTGTAATGGCAGCAGTGATGGATTTTTCATTTTACTTGAGAAAAGGCAGCGTCGACAGGGCATTCCAAGCGATCAGCACAATCGAAAGTATAAACGTGTGGGCAAATTTAGCTCCAATTTGTATAGATATGAAACGGCTAGATTTGACAGAACTCTGCTTGTCGAAAATGAGGCACACCGGGGCAATAACCGCAGTCAGAAAAGCAAAAGATGACGAACCAGAGATGGAAGCGGCATTAGCTGCTGCAGCTGTCCAGCTTGGATTGCAAGAATACGCAGAGAAACTTTACACCGAATGCCACAGATACGATTTATTGAACTGTTTATTTCAGTATAAAGGAAAATGGGACAATGCTTTAAAGTTAGCAGAAGAGAAGGACCGGCTGCACTTGGACTTGACTCGATATCGATTCGCAAAACACTTAGAAATGCTGGGCAAATATGATCTTGCCGAAGATAGGTTCGGAAGATTTTTGAAAGGCGATCAGTCTCCAAAATTCAGGCAAATCATGCAAAAACAGAATGCACCATCATTCATGACTGAAATGGAGAACTTTATCTCCCAGAAAAAAGATCCCGAGCTTTGTATTTTTTTTGGAAAATATTGCGAACGTGTTGGGGCTTATGAACAGGCAGTGGATTTTTATACACTCGCAAATGATAACCTTTCGTTGGTGAAGCTAGCTTGCAATATGGCGGATTTCGTCAAAGCCAAGGAAATTATCGAGGAAACAGGATGTGCATCGGGAGCCTATTATTTGGCGAAATTTAAAACAGGTTCAGAAGCTGTCACACTCTTTTCGTACGGGGGCCTCTACAATCATGCCATTCGCGCTGCCATTGCAGATGGGGAATGTGATTTGGAACTTTTAGAAATTGCGAATAAGTGCAAAGAACCACAGCTTTTTGATATTGCACAATATTTTGAGCAAAAGAAAATGATCGATCACGCCTGCAGACTTTACATGAAATGTGGCGACAAACAGAAGGCGTTGTCAATGTGTTTAGAACTTCTTAATAACAATGCCGGTGGGAGCAATGATGTGAATGATATATTGATCTATCTCACTAATGATTTGAAAGGGTGCATCACTCAGAAAGATGCATGTCGCATGGTTGGAATCCTCGAGAAGCTAGGTGAAACGGAACTTATGGTTCAAATGATGATCTGTTGCAAAGCTAGTGCTAAAGAGTGTTTGAGATGTTGTCTTGAAAAGGGCATTGCATTAAATGAAGACATAGCCGAGATGATAGTTTCATCTGCAGAAGAGAGCGAATCAAGAGAAGTTGTCGAGGCTATGGCTTCCAAATGCAGGGACCAAGGCAATCATCGACTGGCATGCAAAATGTTCACATCTATTTCACAAAGAGAGGATGCAATTAAATGTCTGTTTCGAGAAGGTGACCTGAATTCAATTATCAGCTACGCGAGTCTATCAAAGGACAAGGGAATTTATACATTGGCCGCTAATTTTCTTTCCAAATCGTGAGTGACCAGACAATAAGTGTTTTTAATTTCTTCGTCAGAACAGGCAATCTCACTTATCAGCTTTGCAGGAATCCTAATGATCCAAAAGTGAAGAAAATGATTGTGTCATTGTATTCCAAAGCAAAAAAATACGACAAACTTGTCAGCTTTTATGTTACACAAGCGCAAGCGCAAGTTCACGAAAATGGAGACTACGACGAGGCCCTTAAGGCATTTGAAGAGGCAATGTCACAGAGCATCAAAATAAAGACCAGCAGATCACAAGAAATTCAATTTCAGCTCAAAAAGCAAATATCTTCAATTGAACGGTTCACTCATGCCCGGTCTTCTCTTCGATCAATGGACAAGGAATATCTGCACAATTTGGTCCAAGACATTGTTAGAACTTCTATTGTGAGGGAAGGCGATGCTCATGCCGTTTTCGTCAATTATTATGCACTGAAAAAGTGCCCCAAAGAAGCAATCCTGTATTTTTCTAAGATAACCCAGTCAAACTTAGACCCATACGAATACCTTGACAAATCAGTTATTGATGAAATTCGTTTTTTGATAAGAGAGCAGGATACGGAACATTTGGATGATGAAGGGATTTATGAGGAAATTGTAGAAAGTAAACACAACGTTTTTTGTTAAATAATTATGTTATTTTGACTGCATCAAAGTCATCAACCACGCGAAAAACTTTGCATCATCTGAAGATTTTCCTCAACAGAATTTACTCATGCCTGAAGTTCTTTTTGCAGACTTTTCACATGGGAGTTCAAGAATTCTCTACCTCACTAGCCCAGTTCTCCACCACTCCCTCTTCATCTTTTGCTCGTCGTCTTTTTCGGGATGGTTTAGGATTTTCAACATCGACACCGCCATCATGAATGTTTCTTTCCTTGCCTCGGCCTCAAATTCCTTTGCGTTAACATGCATGGCTTACTCCTCAACCAACTTCTTCGGTAGACATTCAATTACACAAGCACAAGGAGTAAAATTTGGAATGGGAAGTTTAGCTGTGTAAAATTTGTCATTCTCAGTTCTGTTGGCTTGGGCTGTCTCATCTTGAAGGGCTTCCGTTTAAATATGGCCCTGAGATGTATTTTTGTGTTGCAGAGGGTGTTGACCCAAATTCCAGCTTCCACCCATATTCTACCCAGTGTTCTATCTGGTAATAACTATCATAATACTTATCTTTTTACATGCACTGACAACATGTCTAAACCTAACTACAAGTAATATGAACTACCACCATGACACTGGTATGTCTGTATTTGAATGGTTTATCAGACCCATCGTCTGATGTCTATCTCATCGCCGCCTACCAATACATTGATGATATCATCATTGTCGTGATGCATAGGCATCATGTCTTTAAATTCGCCATCAACATCAGGAGCAAATCATACTAATGAGTGGACCGAGCGATTGATGAGAAGACGGTGACAGGTTAGCCATCGTGATAATAACAAAAAGAAAATCAATCAATCTTCTGAAAGAGTCTGGGCTTACCAACTTTCAGGAAAGGCAGCGACCGTTACATGACTGTGGCCTGATCAGCCCTAGTACGCAGCCAACCCAACACCACAAGGTGGTGAAACAAACATCGTGGTTACGACAATGTGGGATAGGTCGAATTGGCTGTTGCATGGCCGGAACAATGGGGAAACTTATATTGACCTGGCATTACAATGGTAGACCAGGCAACTTTAAGACAATACATTGCAGTTTGCGGGATACGTAACGATGCTGGGGCCGGTCAGGTGACTCAGTAGTTCAAAGACAGCCAGGGGTTGTCTGGAATCAGCGATTTTGAAACCCTCCAAGTGCAGGGTGCAAACGAGATAGTAAAAAGCCATAAATTGGTACCTGGCAATGCTAGACTGGGATTCATAGTCCAGTGCAACCTAGATGCATTGTTCTTCTGGGTGAGAGACTGTAAGAGAAGATAGCTAGCAATCCAGGTGGGACAGTGAATGGCTGTATCATGGTGAAGATATAGGTAGATGGAGCTGAGACAAGGGATGATGGATCATGTGCCAAGCTCAGGTGAAATGGAAAAGGTACAACCAGGGGTAGGATGGCACAACTAGGGGGGTCTGTAACTTTCCAATCATGTTCTAATGCATGAGCAAGAAGCATCCTGAAAG
>JALLOT010000635.1:0-14265 GCA_036939595.1 Thalassiosira livingstoniorum
AGCTGAGAAATGAAATCAGTTGTGTCAACACCAACGTCATTTTCACCTAAATTTTGCAATAGTGCTTAGTCTCAGTAGTGCTACGCCGTCAATATTGGTCCAATTCCCATGATATGGGTATTGTACCAAATGAAAGCTGAGTGTGTGGGTAACAATGTTGTGTGCTTGGTTGTGTCATTATTGGGTTTTGTTGCATTTTAAAAGCCAATTGAAAAAAATGCGTTGAAAGCCAGTATACTGGCTTCACCATCATCAAACAAGGAGATAGTATTTACTAGTAAGTGTGCTCGACCCTCGACCCTCGACCCTCGACACCCAGCCATTGACGATCAAGATCCACCATGAGCACAAATCCGTTCGACGACGACGAATTCTCAAATCCACCTTCAAAACCTCCCTCGTCCACCATTGGACTAAGAAGCAGCCACTCCAAACAGTCATCTCACGATCATGGATCGATTGGCTCGGGATCGGGAGGGGGGGGATCCATTGGATCAGCTGGACGCGATGCAGTATCCCATCGCCGTTCTCCTGTGCCTGTGTCTCATTTGCATCCTTCGTCGCATTCTGGACACCCGAGACAACCGGCACCACATCAACATCTTCAGCAGCAGTCTCAACGGCAGCAGCGGGAGCAATTTCAGCAACGGGAGCAGCACCAGCAGCACAGTGCCCACGCTTTGCGTGGCGGTAGAAATGAAAGGATAATGTCTCATCCGTCACATGCATCACAACAACAAAGCCATCTAAGCCATGCCACCCAGCATCAACCACAACATCATGAACCACGACACCAACAACAAAACCAGAAACCACAGGTACCACAGACTCAACAGGAGCCACCAATCTTTTCCGCACGAGGAGTCGAATGGCCCCTCCCCACAGCGGTAAACCCATCCTCTTACCGGAAGTTCCGGAAGGAGAGTAAGGCTTCGGGTGCGAGTTTAGGAATTTTGGCGAGTTTGGGGGGTGGAATCAAGATTGAATCTAGTTACAACTACTCCAACTATGAATCGCACACGAGTTATGGTGGAGGTGGAGGTAACTTTGCAGCTGGAATGAATGAGACATCTGCATTCATGCCAAAAGGAGATGCCAGTGTCGACGGAACTGCCACAGTCAGTGGAGGTGCAAGTGTCAGTGCTGGAACAGTGGGAACGAGTGGCAATGCCAGTGGTGGGGGAAGTACAAGTGGCTATGGAGGACTGACGGGATTGATGGGAAGGGTTTTGGGTGCTTCTTCTCAGAGTGCATCGGCGGGTGGGTCTTTGTCGAGTGAGTTTTATTGACGGAAGTCTTCTTGTTTGCTTGTATTGGCTTAACACATGCGAAATTGTGTGACCATGTGACTTATTTTTCCGACTTTGTGCGAGATTCATATTATTATGTTGGAGTGTGATGACCATGGCTGTTATTGGTCATTCTTATTGCATGATTTGTAACGCTCAAACTCTTGCATATTGTGGCTGGCTGTACTCACTGATATATTCTGTCTTCGCATATTACTTTTTCCTCTGCATGTTTGAGACCACTTCCTTTTCTAGTTGTCAATTATGTTGTCAGTCTTTGTCATTTTATTTTATTATATGAATAATTTGAAATGAATACTTCATAGGTGTGACTAATCTTGAGCTCATTGCTACTTCTTGCTTTGTAACGAAAAAAATTCAACAATGTCCTCCAATTCATGTCATTGAAAACATTCTTGACATCCCAATGCAAACAACTAATTTGTCGATTGTGCCTCTACTTCAATTTATTATTTGAATCTATACATGCAAATTAAACATGGCATCGCTGCAAACACTGCTACACTTGAATTTCACCAATGACAATTCGACTGCAAATTTTAATCTCACGTAACAACACAACAACGTGAAATGAATTTGTTTACGGTCCATTGTACTCTTTGCTCCAATCTCGCGTCGACACTTCAAATATCATCCGACAATACAACCAATACAACCTACCACAATATTAAAATCTTCAAACTGTTGGATCGTTGTACCCTTTTATTATTGAACTATCAAACTTTTGCACCATTGAACTATTGGACTTTTCCATCAAAAATCAGACAGAGATATTGAAGACGAAGATCTGTCACTCAACGCCACTCGACCCATCCTCGCACCACGAGCAAAATGTGTCTCCGCCTCCAATGGCTGGATTGTTGCTGCTGTGGAATGTCCTCCTCCACCCATGAACAACTTGACAAACATGAATTTCTCGTCCTCTGCTTCTGTAGCTTCGGGGAGTACCTCTGGCTACGGAGGGAGTGCTATGAGTACTAGTGGCGGGAGTACCATCCATGGAGGTCATGCGGGGCCAACCCTCTCCAAATCGGGCATTCCTCTCATAGCCTACCTCCCCCCTCTCCGACTCGTGAGCCGATGGAACGTTCGACGGGGAACTACTTCTTTGGGAGAAAATAATTTAGTCCCACTTCCTCCTCCGGTAAGGCCTACTTTGGCGGCTTTGAGGTCGGTGGAGGAGGTTTTTTCCTCTCGCAACTCTGGCAATTCTGGCATGTTGGACAAAGCATCTGGTGGAGCAGGTGCATCTTCAACAGTAAACACAACCAATATGGCCAACATTGCCAACATAGCCGCCGCCACCCTCTCCAATGACCCCAACTTTGGTCGAATCCTCCACACTTTTGTCGATCCCACTGGATGCCACGTACTTTTATCGGCTCAGAATGGTGAATTGTACTATTTGCATTCAACTGCCAAAAAGGTTAAAAAGTTGGTGGGGTTTGGTCCTGGCGTGGATGGGATGTATAATGAGTTTCAATCGGGAGTTGCTTTGGGTGATGTCGGTGGCGTCAATGGAAGTACAAGTGGGTATGGTGTAGGAGATTCGGGTGGTAATACTGTGGGCGAAACGAGTGGCGATAGAACTGGAGATGGCAGTGGTGTGCAGACTGGAATAACTCCTGGAAGCTACGTCACTGCTGTGGGTTGGGATCGGTAAGCATTGATGCTGACCTTATTTTCCTCGATATCAGACGTACCAACGAATAAAAATAACTGCATTCTTGGTATGGTGCACTCTTGATTTATTCTTGATGCATTTACGTTGGATGACAGGGATCGTGGAACCGAAGGATCCACCAAGCGAATACTCCTCGGAACGTCGCTTGGAGAATTATACGAGTATGCCCTCGTGAGCCCCAATGCTACGTCATCAGCGTCTACTTCGTCGTCGCCGTTTTCAGTCAAAATGCTTTCTGGTGCTGGAGGAGGAGAAGGGCTGCCGGGTGTTACTGCATCGTCTGGCACTCCTGGAACGAAAGGTCTAGGAAAAGGACTAGTATCTGGCGGTGTTAGTGGCATGGGTGGAGGGTTAGATTCTAAATCATCCGCCTTTGACACCAGAGCTGGAGAATTGGATGGAGAGGAGCCAATGGATGCTCCCGTCTTACTACGTCGACTTCACGGATCGATAGGAGTGGATGGTGGTGCCGTGGGCGGCATACTCTTTCAACGCATTGGTGGTGCCGGTGGCATTGGTGGAGCAAGTCACATGGGCCGCAATCCACCCAATTCCGGGTATGTCATTGTACTGGCTTCCACGGGGGGTCCTCATCGGCATACGAGATTGCACACGTTTCGAAGCGAGTCGTCAGCGTCGTCTTTGAGTCTTCGATCGGCCTTTTTGAAACGATCAACTGCAGGTGTTCAGGGCAGTAAGGGTAAGGTCAACATTGTAGGCAGTGTTGGCAGTGGAGTCTCTCGTGCCACTCCTGGATCGTCCAAATCACAAGATGGTTCATCTGGACATACAGGGCAGTCAGCAGTACAAATAGGATCCTTCGTTGAACTTCCCGGATCTGTTGACTTTGCGGAACTAAGAAGCTGCAATGATGGTTTTGCCCTGCGAACGGAAACGGGAATTTATTATGGGACTTTGGAACGAGCTGCATCCATGGGCACAATGAGCACCTCCGTGACAGCCATAACGACCACATCGGTCACTGAAAGTGCTGGAGGCGTTGTTGGTGGGATATTTGATGCGGGAATGCTTCCCTATGATTCCATACAGGGCGGACAGAGTGGAAATGTCACAATCAAACGAAAGGTCGGGGGCGGAACTAATGAAACGCCCTCTTCCATCGGTCTGACTCCTCATCACTTCATAACCCTCACCTCCACCAATGAAGTGCGATTTATCAACCGTGTGGCACGGAAGGTCATTCAGCAAGAAAGGGTTGATTGGGTATCCGTTTCTCAGGGAGGAGATGAGACTGGTATATTAGGCGGGTCAGGAGCAGGGCTGGGAACAACTATAGGAGGAGGAGGAGCAGGGATGGCAGAATTGCTCATGGACGTGCGACGCCCTGATCAAATATGGCTCCGCAAATCACGAAATTTAGTACATATTTCTTCCTCATGTGAAGATCGAGATGTGTGGAAGTTTACGCTTGCCAAATGCATCGAACCTACTTCGCAATACTCTGGCAGTTTGTCCTCCCAGCGTTCGGGCGTGGATATTTCCATGTCCTCGCGGCATTTAATCTCGAAGGCTGATACTGGCAGCACCACCACTGGTGGAACTGGTGCCACCTTAACACCCGAAGAAAAATACACCGAATCTCAATTCGAACACGCCAAATCCCTCTGCTCCACACCAGCTCAAAAAGCAGTAGTCAATGCCGTACGGGCCGAATATCATTTGGCATTGGGACATGTGGAGCTGGCAGCCAAGTATATGGCGCAGTGTCCTGGGAGTTTAATGCCCTTCGGGAGTACTGCCGCGAGGTTGGCTTTGCCTATGCTTGGGCCCATTGGACCAAATAGTACTCATGGTGCTGCTGGCTCCCATGGCGGTGTGGAAGAGAGTCTTTCGCAGAATTTGACGAGCAAGGCGAAGGAGGCTTTATCACAGAGTAACATGGCACTAATAACCTTCCTCACTGACAAAATGAAGATCGCCAAATCAAAGAATGATACTGTAGTCTGCACTATTCTAGGAGCTTGGTTGACAGAATTGCACTTGCAAGAACGAGAACGAGATGGATGTGGTGGTTCCGTGGCGGGACAACCGGTGTATGTCCGTCAGCATGAGGACAAGTATCAAAGTAGTAAACCTTTGGCGCGCAAGAGTTCACAGAAGTATGGGATGCAACAACCGGTCAATCCAGCACTTTTGCATCAGTTTTTATCTACCTTTGTGAGGGATATGGAGGCACGGACAATTGTGAAAGTGTTAGGGTCGCATGATATAAATGCTGCGGAATGTGCGGGCTATGCGGCCACGGCGGCAGATGTGGGTGCAGCGGTGAATGCAGCTCTTTGGGGGGAGGATGGAAAGGTGTGTTCCTTTTCTGAGATTTTGTCAATTTTTGCACCATCAAAATTGCAGTCTTTCATCATCTCTCCTCCTATTTTGTGTAGAATGGAGCCCTCGATGCCTTGAGAGTCCTCAATGACTCACCCATGGAAAAATCGGAACCCTATTATTACAAACATGCCCTCACTCTTCTATCCCGAGCACCCATGGCCGCCTCCAAAAGCTTTTTGTCCCGTTACTCTGATGGGTTGAGTGAGACGAAGTTACTCCCGTCTTTCATGCAGTATGAAAGGAAAAGAGTGGAGAATAAAAAGGCAATTACAGCTGCCGCTGCTGCCAAGAATGCCAAGAAATTATCAGGAAAATCCTCTTCTGAAATCTCTAACTCATCCTCAATGGGTGGCATGAAGGTTTCTAACCTTGAAATTGAAAAGAGTCGTACGGGTGTCGATGGTGAGGTGGAAATACACATTGATCCTGCGAGAACGACGCTCTCTGGTTCTTTTGTTGATGACGAAAATGCCTCTATCAAATATTTAGAAGGGGTCATTAAACTCGGATGTAAAAGTCGAGCAATTTACAATTATTTAGTTTCGCTCTATGCTAACATTGAAGATGAAGGGCCTCTCTTTCGATTCCTTTCCGCCAATGTTCCCACAACAAATGCGATGAGTTCCTCATTGCAATCATTGCAGTTGAGTAATGCGGGTGTGAATGATCTTTTAGTAAAGCTGGCACATGATGAGGGAACATCTCCGTTGGATAAGTCGTTTGCTCTTCGGACAATTCTGAGGACGGGGAGGCATTTTCGATCGGCAGTCAAGTTGTATATGGGCTTTGGCATGAGGCAGCAGGCGGTAGAATTGGCGCTCAAGGTCGATCCGTCGTTGGCCAGGTGAGTTGCTGTTACGTCCAGGACATGATTTTAAATTTGATTTGTCTCTCACACTCATTTTGTGTGCGCGGTATTCTAATACTCATAGGGAACTAGCAAGGCAGAGTGAAGACAAGGATGAGAGGAAAAGGCTGTGGCTCATGATTGCAAGAAATGCTGCTGCCAATGGGACTTCTCGAGATGGAAAAGATGTAGTTGCGAGAGTTGTTCTGGTCTTGAAAGACTGTGGCCCTGATGTTTTGTCGATTGAAGATGTGTTGCCATTTTTGTAAGTTATTTTTTGGGTCGGATTAACTCGTGTGTTTTCTATTTTAACATTTTTTCTTTCAAACCTTTTGTTTTGAAGGCCTGATTTCGCTCAAATCGACCAGTTTAAAGATGAGATATGCGAAGCTTTGGCGTCTTATTCCTCAAAGATCGAGCACTACTTGAAAGAAATGAATGAATGTGATCAAACATGCGATGCTCTTCGTGATGAATTGAGTCGATTGCGAACTGTGGGCACTCATGTAAGAGCAGATGCCCGTTGTGCGTTCACCAACAAAAGCATTCTCGACAGTGGAGAGCCGTTCTATGTTTTCCCATCTGGTTATGTCGTTCTTGAGGATGCCCTCAAACAGGAGGTTATGCCATACCTCAATGATAGGCAGCGTGCACGTGTCAATGCAATTGAATCTGAGCTCGCAAAATTGAGGAAGAAACGAAATAGTAGAAACCGAGCAGCTAATGAATTGGCAAAGTATGACTATGAGATGGAAGAACTGCAGGTGGAGCTAGATGGTTTGATTGCTGCTGAGTGTCCTCTTACTGGTTCCATAATGGTTGAAAGCATTGACAGAGGTTTTTCAGATGACGAAGACGATTTTTTTGTTTAGAGGAAGATTGCTGTAAATTATTAGAATTTTAACTGATTCATCTACGTTAGTAATCTACTCAAAGTCTTCAGGTAGATAGGTCCAAGGAGTGCTTAGATCCCACTGAAATTTTAGGATTCAAGGAAAGAGTCTGGACAAGAGAGCCCAGAAGGGAACCGAGACAGTTTAGAGGACAGGGTCCCATTTTATTGCTAATAAAAAGTTGTTCTTGTTACTGTTCTTAGCTAAGACATTTTATTACGATAATACCTCAACAGTTGTTACATATTAAATTGTTTTGATAACGCTACAGCTATCAAACCTGATGCCATTGTATTCACAATGTCGTGTTTTCTGTTGATAAAATTGAGAAATACAGAAATCGTTGCAATTTCAAATCGGACTATTCCCAAAACAGCACCAATAGCAGCAAACGAAGACGAAATCATGAGAATCCATTGCATGAAAATCATTGTCTGCTGACTCAAGACTTCTCTTTTCACCAAACTCTGCAGAAAGAATTCCATCACATACGACGTATTCAACCCCAACCAGAACACTCTCCAAGAATGGTTTGCCGGCAGAGGCGGATTGTATATATCGATATGGGATGATGCTTTTGGAAACACCACTGATATGTTGAGACCATGTAATATCACATGTTTGTAAAATACATATTGCCACTTTTTCATTTGATACATTCTGTTGATTGGTTTTGATGCCTTTTCCTTTCTTTCTGCCATTACCATTTTTTTGACGTTATTTTTAATGTTGCATTTGACTGGATCAGTATTGGTCCAATTAGCACTGAAACTATGAACAGGAAAAAATCTCCTCAATGCCCAAGGCACGGTGACGAGCCACAGTGCACTGTATTTTCCAAGTAGAGACGTTCGAATGCTCTCCCCTCCTAACCATGTGATTGCGTGCAGATACAGCGCCTGCCAAAGGTTCAACCCTTGATAGAAAGAGTGCTCTATCATCTCACTTTGAGTTACCATAGCTGATCTGGATAAAGTGCCACTCTCGCCGGGACGATTGCTAACATAGCGATGGGGGAAATCCTTCGCTGCACTAAGAGTGGTCAAAACGCCGAGCAATCCAAGGATGATGTCGTATAAAATACAATGGAGAAGCCGATCTGATGAAATTGATCCCTTATCGTCTGGGTTGATAAGAAATGTCGCTCCGTATAGCAGCCATGACAGGTGCAAAGCACCTAAAATACGATGACTCCGGCCATGAGACGACAAGAATAACTTTGATAGCTGTTGTGAGGTGAGAAGGATAAAGAGCAAAAGCGCGAAGAAGACTCGAAGGCCAGTGACTGCGTAAAAAGGACCACTGGCTAACTGTTTCATTCCATTTGGTTTCCTATCAGTTGCACAAATTTACAGAAATGGTTCATGAGCAAACGCGGAACACAGGCGTGATTTCGCTGCTTGCTGGCTGCTGCGGACCGGTGAACAGCTTTTATTTAACAGATCTAACCAGACCGTACTATCTATGACCGTAAGTACCATACTTATGATGATGTAATCCATCCAGATTATTAGGAGTATCTTTTACTGCCGTACTTACAATACCTGTAGTAGTAAGAGTACCATACCATAGAATACCCATCCAAATCCCATAGCCCCCCACCATGACCTCCAATCCACCAAATTCCACCACTAACCCAACCCTCGACAATGACACCCTTCGAGAAAGAATCCTCATCGGTGGAGGAGGAATTGGTTTGACTCGAGGATCCCTCACCAAAGTCGCCACTCGCTACCGTGATTTCGTCGAGGCCGTTTGGACCTGTGCCCGGCTCAGCCGCGAAGCCAATCGTGTTGCCACCTCTCCCGATACCCCAAACGAACAGAATGAAATTGAATCTCTCCAACTAGCAATGGAGCAATCTCGTAACCACACCGAAAACTTAAGTGCCGCACTCACTCGCGAAATCTTACTGTATGACCTCGAAATCCGAAAGTTAGCCCTCTCCTCCCGCGCCTCAGATGGGAACTCGTCCCAATACGCCGCAACCCTTTCGCAAATGCAACAAACTGTGTCTCAAACACAACGTGAGATTGTATCTCTCACGTCCACTCTTGAACGGGAGCGTCAAGTCAAAAAATACCGAGAGGAGTACAATGCCTTAGCCAAGATTGGGAATGAGAAACATCCCCCCATGAGAAAGACGAGGGAGGAGCTAGAACGAGTGGAGAGGGAAATTGAGAGGGTGAAGGGAGAGGTTAAGGAGGCAAGATGGGAGTTGGGGGTTAGAGAGAGGCAGATGAGGGTTCTGATGCAGAGTGTGATGGACCTGAAGGCTACGTTAAGGGAGGAGGATTTGAAGAGTGATTCTAAGAGTGGTATTGATGCTGGTGCTGTTGCTAGTGGAGAAGTTGGGGCTAGTTTGTCACCGTCACCGGTAAAGGGAAAGAAACGAAAGCGGTTGGATGAAGGCTCGGATAGTAATGATGATGATATTGGAGCACTCTAAATGATATGTCCATCTTTACAATTCATAGGTCAAATCCAAGTGCAATTGTCCAGCATTCATAAAATAAGTTTGGGGATCCCTCATTTGAATTTCTATTGGTTGCATCAAATTCTGAGAAGCCTGTTTTCAATACCTCAAAGGTGACAAATGAACAGAAACTTTTTTCCATTGATTTCTTGTCTCTTTGCCGTCTCTCCATTTGATCCATGACGATTCGGATCAACCCTTCCATTACTATTGTTCGTTACCATGATACGAAACACTCATACTTCTCATCACTAATCACTAAGCCCATCCAAATTCACCAACCTACCTGCATTCAAATCCACTAAAATGCCTGAAACGTCATGAATAAACCTGCAACGAACAACAACACCTCTGTTGCGACTCCGAAGTAATCGTATAAATCACCACTCCAAACCCAATCCCCGACGTGCACCCCATCAGGATACCCACATGAACATGGCCACCTCCATCGATGCAGCAATTTTGAGTGACAAGTGTTCCAACTAGGAGACCAAAGAATAATCCCAGGATGGTGGATAGGATGATGTGTTTGGATATCATTTGACGATACTGCTTAACTTGATGTCGGAGAATCACTTTGTTGGGCACTGTAGGTAGTACTTTTATGCCGAAAGAAAGTTAGATTCGCCCCTTGTTCACTGAACTCATTGATTTTCGTCATAGATTTCTGATCTATTCTGTTTGTGAAGGTCCATTCTTTCAATGAGATGACAATGAGACTACTACCCTTGATCTGAAATTTGGAGATAAGGGAAGAATTCGATTGAAAATATGGATTCAAATAACGCCACAGCTGACACGGCTTCACTTTACTTCATTGCATACTATTTAGTAGCTTAATTGACAAATTTCATTTGAAATTTTGAATTTGAAATTTGAAATGATGCCAAAAACATTAAAAAGTTGCCGTTGCTGCAGTTTCCCCACAAAAAACACGTGTCGGGTTGATTGAGTGCCATGTCTGTGGCAACGGGACGTTGGGAGTTTGGAGTGATCATAGGAATGCCTTCAGACTAATTCAATTAATTTAGATAAGAAATATCTAGTGTTGGCACTCCCCTGAATCCCCGGACGACCTTGGAACGATTGACCAAAATGAGGCCGCCATCATCTCGTGGCTCCGGCTTCTCCCTCGCTAGCGAAGGTTCCTCATCCGGCAAATCCTACCGCAGCAACAACGTCGGCGGAAGAAGCGTAATGACAGCAGCAGGAATCTCTCGCAATGCCATGCTTCCAGTACCCGACTTGAATATTTCCAATCGTCCCGTCACGGGAGCAGGAGGACTTGCCCGCATCAATCGCCGTCACAGCGCAGTTGGATCCACGTCCACACCTACTCGCATCATTGAAAGTGCAGGGTATTATTCAAATCTATTGCAGTCGAAGACAGACGCTATCGTGAATGAGATTTGCAGACTTCGATCAGAAACGGAAATGGCAGATAGTAATTCAGAATTTCGAAGGAAATTGGAATGTGAATTCAATGATACGTTGAAGGATGTTCAGAAGTTAGAAGGAGAATTGGCCGATTACAATTTGGCGAGAGACAAGGCTAGATCTGGAGCCAGCCACCAAGACATAAATGATGTCACTGTGGATATTGCCAATCGCAATACTAGGCTGGAGCGAGAAGTCGATGAAATTTTCCTTTCCAGAAAGAAAACGGAGGATGAAATCACGAAAATAGAAACAAAACTCAAACGAATGCATGCCGCTTTGGAAAAAAAGTTTCTTGAGGGAGATCCTGACAAATTGTCCAAGTATCAAAGCTTGGTCCAAGATATTGAAGGAATTCATGAAGAACGCAAAGTACAAGAAGAGAGTATGGCGATGCTGCGCAATAAAATCAAGATGATCGAATTGAAATTTACCGGCCAGGGATTCATCAATAGATACAAGGAAGGGGAAAAGCATGTGGATCAACTAAAGCAGCAGATAGAAGAGGTAGAAAATGATATTGAACTTGCTCGAGTGGACGAAAACGAGGCACGTGCACACTTGCTGGAAAAGGTCAAAAGTACTCAGGCGCAAGTCAAGGAGGTGGAGGAAAAGTCATCCCATTTGCAATCTGAAATCGAGTCTCTCCAGAAAGAGCAGATGGAGCTACGGTCAGATCTGAGGATCAAATCGTACTCCGAAGGTGGAAGGGGATCCAACCCATATGACCGTCTATTCAAAAAGCATGAAGCAATAAAGAAATTCTTTGAAGATTTGCCACAGGCAAAAGACGAGATTGAAAAAGAGCAATCTCAGTTGAAGGCAACGATTCAGGCCCTTCTAGATGACATTAGCAAAGGTATTACTATTTCGGATATGTCGTTGCCTTCCAGAGATGAACTAGAGATGTTGAAAGAAGAAGTGACATTCACGAACAAAAATCTCGATAACAGTCAGGAGACTATTAATCGTCTACAACAACAGAAAAAGACTCGCGTGGAGGAGGTAAGTACTGCGACCATTCATGTTATGTTGCTTCTTCTATTGAAAGTTGTTTCAGTTCCCTTATTGCTGTTATTTCGCAAAGTTGGAACGAATCAACACACTAGACGAAAAAATTAGCAACGAATTAAAGGAAATTGATGAACGTACAGGCAAAATGAAGGAAGAAATTGAAAAGTTTAAGAACCTCAGAGATCTCCAAGAATCAGCCGATGCAACGAAGGACTATTTGCTTGAGTTGACTGAGAAATTCACAGAAAAAATTGAGTCCATAGACAATGTTTTGGAGGAAGTATCGCCTCAATATGAAGAGAAAGTGAAAGCACTCAACAACAGTGAAACTTGGAAAGAACTTGATGCTCTGAAGTTAAAGATTCGTGAGCAAGGCTCAACTTTGTTCGAGCTTCAAGAAGAAGTGAACAAGTTGAAGGCGAAGACAGACTATGGCGGCATAAAAGCTAGTTGTCTGGATATGGCGACAAAAATGAATTCTATTGTTGCAGAGACTGCGTAATTATTATTTGCACCGAAGATGTATCCAGCCATTTTCAAACGATGAAGTAAGCAAGTAGACGATGTGAAACCCCTAACGAATATTAGCTAATAGAATTTGTTATTGACGCATGAGAGTTGTCAAAATTATTCATAAAGATCTCCCTCGCCGATATCATCCTCATCAGCATCCCCACCGGCACTGCCAGTATCGCTGAACTTAAAGTTTGTTGCAGCCTCCCCTCTGACAGCCTTTTGCTTCTCAGCAAATTCCTCGAACAAAGCAAGATCCTGTTCGCTAACACTACGCCGAGCTTTTGACATGGCAAAGTTGAAGTGACGCTTGGTGATAATCATGTCCTCCGGACGCATTTTGCCCTCGTCTTCCTCAAGCTCACCAGCTGCAACTTTTTTCAGTCTGTCTTCTTCAGCCAAAATAGCTTCCCGGATGGCAAGCTTGGATGCTGAAGTACAAATCTCAGTAATATCAGCTCCACTGAAACCATGAGTTGATTTGGCCAAAACTTCAATGTCAATGGATGGATCAAGAGGAGCTTTCCTCAAAGCTGCTTTGAAGATGGCTACGCGACTCGCAAGGTCTGGCAATGGAATGTAGATGAGTTGATCGAGACGTCCTGGTCGGATCACGGCAGGGTCGATAATGTCGGGACGATTGGTTGCTCCGATGACAAAGACATTTTTACGTGCTCCAACACCATCTACCTCTGTAAGGATCTGATTGATAACACGATCTCCAGCCTCACTACTTCCAGGTCCACCTAAGCATGTGATTTGGTAAAATGAATTTAAACAATCAAAAACAAGGATAACAAATAAATAAAGCCTGCCCGTAAGAACTTACCTCCACCTCTTGTTTTAGCGATAGAATCCATCTCATCAAACATAAGAATACAAGGCGATGCCGCCCTAGCCTTGTCGAAAAGCTCACGCACATTGGCTTCACTCTCACCAAACCACTGAGTCAAAAGTTCCGGTCCCTTAATACTGATAAAGTTTGCACCACATTCATTAGCAATGGCCTTGGCCAACAATGTTTTACCACACCCGGGTGGTCCGTAAAATAGCACTCCCTTAGAAGGATTCATCCCAAACTTGATGTATTTGTCAGCGTGTTCCACGGGATATTGAACAGTTTCGTGGAGTTCGCGCTTCACATCCTCCAAACCACCAACATCTTCCCAGTGAACATCGGGAACCTCAACCTAGTGCAGAATTCAGCACAGTAGGGATTAATGAAATGTGGAAGAACATGAAATCGAAACAGTTCTAATTTTCTTACCGCACTTTCCCTCAAAGACGATGGATGAACCACACCCATAGCATGTTCAAAATGCCTCATCTCAACCACAATACTATCCAAAATTTGCTTATCAACCCTATCCTTATCAAAGTCAATGAGACCCATTTTCTCACGAATGCATTCCAAAGCAGCCTCCATACAAAGTTGTTGCAAATCAGCACCCACAAACCCGTGACTTCCCCTAGCAAGAATTTCCAAATCTACATCCTTCCCCAACCGCATGTCGCGTGTTTTGATCTGTAAGATTTCGAGCCTGCCTTTTTCATCGGGGATTCCCATGTCGAGCTCACGATCGAAACGGCCTGGACGACGGAGTGCAGGTTCAATTACTCCAGGGCGATTGGTGGCGGCAATAACGATCACTTTTGACGAGGGTTTCAGTCCATCCATAAGGGTTAGCAATTGACTGACAATTCGCTTCTCAACCTCTCCTCCGGCCTTATCACGACGAGGA
>JALLOT010000636.1:0-18763 GCA_036939595.1 Thalassiosira livingstoniorum
TGCTATTGTGCACATTTCTGTTTGTATGCCTGTTAGATGATTGGTTGCAAAAACATCAAAGCAGAGGGACGTGAACTGGGGTTACTTCTCCATGGGGCATGTTGTGAGCATTATTTACAGATTGATGGCAAATATAGCAAAGAACAGAAGACTGTTTCTGAAGGAATTGTTCATTATGGGAATGTTTGAAGATTTAGGAAAAGAAATACCAAATTTCAAAAAGTATTTACACTTTATGTTCTTGGAGAAGAATTCAAGTCCAGTGGGGAATGACGGCAGAATTTTGCCCCTGAAACTTCTTCCATCAGAGCTTTTTAGTCCTAAAAGATTTGAGAACAAAAAGACAACCAGTCTTGTCCATGTCCTTGCTGTTCAGACTGCGACATCTTTTCTGCTTGAGCTGAGAGATCCCAAGAAAGCTACATCTCAATTTCTTGCAAAAGCTGGTGGTGATTTTGCATGGGGAAAATATTAGTGGACAAGTCAAGGAGGCAGGCTTGGGACAGAGAGTCGATAACAATTTGTCTGAAAGTCCATTTGCTGGGATGACCAAATTCCTCAGAAGATATTCAGGCATCCTATTTACGAATGCAACAGGAACTTTGCAAGCACAAATCAACAGGGACTTCAACCGCCCCGTGAAAGATGATGGTGAGTTTGGATTCTTTCACGAGCTTCCTTGTGAAAAGCAAGAATCTTGATCACTTGTGGGATGGAAGGAAGTGGCTGAGAGTAAGCAGGAACTTGAACGCCAGGCTATGAAATGCCAACAGGAAGCTAAGGCTGAAAAGGCAGAAGCTCTGAGAGAAAAAGTGGAGCAAGATGTGGAAGAGAAGTTCAAAATAGCATTGCAGTTGTATGAATTATATGGAACTCCTGCCTGTCTTCAAACACACAGCAACATTGGCAAAGCCATGGCTGAGCTCCCACCTGACAGCCAGAGGGTCTCCAAATTGAAGAAGCAATTCAGTATCATATTTTTAAGTCAAATGGCAAGTTAATGGAAAGAAGAAGCTGTGGAAGACCTTGGAAAACAAACTCAAACAACTTTTGAGCTCCATCAAAGGAAAAAGATACCTCCTCATCCTCCTTCTAATCTTGCAACAAAGAAAATTCTTCCAGAGCTTGGGACTCTCACTGCCAATGCCAAACAAATGAAGGTAGATGCATAAAAGAATGAGAAGAAATTTGTTGCCTGGTATCAAAAAAGAGAAAAAGAAAATGGAGGATCAAGGTAGGATTGATATGCAGAATCAGAAACAAGAACCATACCAGATAATGTTGACTGTGGTTTAATTGGTAAGCAAATAGAGATTCTCTTTAATTGTTTTGGTGGTACTCTAAAGTGGTTTCAAGGCACAGTAACAATAGTTTCTAATGGAAATAACTTGAAAAAAGTTTCTGGCAGAACGTTTTGGGGTAAGGGCGAGGCAGTTAGCATCAAATGGGACAAAGTATGCTTGGAGGACGGGGAAGCTGATGAGGTAATTGTTCCTTTGCCTGCTTCACTTTGGAATCCAAACAATACAAAAGAAAACTATAAGCATGGTTGTTGGAGGATGGCATTGTAGCATATTTGATTTACTTGCTCATTTGTCATACATAAATTGAATAGGCAATGTTATAACACAGTGTGATTTGTTCTTCAGTGTACAAGTCAAATTATCTAGTTTTTCCAACTTTTACTACCAATAATACTAGCAAAAATAAAATTGTATATAACTTTTTGTAAAATCATTTTTTTTTAGTGAAAATTTCAGGATCTCATATTCTACCCTTAAGGAATATGTGCGCAAATTTTGAGTACAAAATTTTGGGTTTGAAAATTTTGACTTTTTTGTGGGATCCCCCCTACTAGAGTACAAGCTAGAATGAACCTGACAGGTTTGCTGGGCCAACCAAGCAAAAATTATTTCCCAGTCATTATTTGAGCTTTCATACATTTTAATGCATTTTTGAAAAGCTCTCATCCAGTAGAATATAACTGAAGAAAAATTCCTTAGAAATTCGAAATATTGAATGAGTAATTGTCAAATCTATGTCAAACAAAAAGTCATGTTCAGTTCCCTTGACCTGAGTCACTATGTCACTAAGTAATTGTTAGTAAAGACAAAAAATATTTACATTTTATCCCTATTATATATAGGGTACTCTACATAAGTAGAGTAGATGTTCATTTGAAGTGATTTCACCATTTCAGTCCATTTTGGCATAAAATTTCAAGCCGATGTGCTTAATGCATTTTTGGATAGATCATGTTGAGAATTTTCATTTTGAAAATTTAAATCCTAAAAAATAATAATTTTGACCGCAAAACAAACATATTATTTAATGTGTACTTGTACTATGCAAGTATATTGCAAGAATTTGGTGACAAAATGGATTCAGGTGCCTTCTATCTACCTACCTACCTGCCTGTCTGCAATATACCAGTTGTGATATTACCAATCAATGCCTTTTACTTTTAGAATTGCAATATGTTTTTAGTACATATCTAAGTGCGTCAGTACTTACTTATCTATGACTTGTAACAAAAAAAATGCTGTAGACAATAATTATTTTCAGGAAGTTCCTACATATGGTGCAGAAAATTAACATTATATCACAAACTTTTTCTTAGTTGTTAAGAATACCAAATTATTATGATTATGGCTTGGAACTGATTTTACTATTGGCAAACATTTTTGTGTATCCTAATTCTTGTAGAAACTATTATTACAATTTTAAGAGATGAAAACTTAGTTTTTTGACAGAATTTGGACAAATAGACAATTTTTGGCACACATTCAAAAACCAAATTTATGGACTAGTTTTTCCTATAATATGCTTCTATTATTGTATATAATTTGGCTTGATTCAAATTGAACTGTGTAATGATTCAATTTTTATCAATTTTTTTGCAATTATGGCTGTAACAATTTGAAATGAATCAATGAGTATATTATTTCTGATGAAAGTTTTGAATCCTGTTACCTCTTTTTGTACCATGCATCAGAACATGAATTTGAATCATTTCCTCTGGAATATTCCTTCCTTGCTATTGTATTGTCTAACAAGAATGAGGTATTAAAACAGTAGTAATAAATTAAAAAACCATATATTTTGTTTGTTTTGTTTCTATATCAAAAGTTCCGCCCCTTTAAGAAGAATGTCTTCTAGTTAATAGATAGGAGTTCTGTATATCCTGACATAGACATGGTTTAACACTGTAGTAAAGAATTGACCTTTCATTTCAATCATTATTACATGTACGAAAATTGCAATAATAGGTGTACATTATTTATTGTAAACAGTGAAATCTTCCACTTGATTGAAAAATATTATTTCAAAGTATTGTACTGAGATACTTGGTATCAAACACATCATTGCTGAATCAAAATTTAAAAATTTGATATTCTTGCTCTGTTGAAAAAATATATAAGGCATTATATTGCTCTGTTAAAAATATTGTGCTGTTTTCTAGGATTCTATGCTCAACATCCCAGAAATTTTTTGTCCAATTCATTTTCTTGACAAAACTCCTTATTCTTTGAGTAGATTATGAATGGCAAAACATAAAACTTTCCCTTACAAATTGTAAAAAATTAAATTGGATGAAGTGTTCAGTATGTGATCCCTCCACCTGGAATGGGAGAAGCACAAATCAGCGCAAAATCCTGGACAAATCTCATTGGTGAGATATGAATAGTCAAAAACAGCATATAAGTGATAAAAACTGCTCCAACTCTAATAGGGGAAGCTTTGAATTCTGATTCTGTTTTTGTTTTAATAATCCATCCCAGTTATGAGTGCTTTCAAGGGACTAAATTACTAGCAAAATTGTCAACATATTTTTGCTGTGAGAAACACTAGCAACATAAAGAAGAAAATCACATCATGTCTCTTCCAGACAATGAATATTTTTACAGAAAATGTTAGATGCAGTGTTGGGTTAATTAATTTTTTGTAATATTTTGGTCATAATCAAAATAAGGGTCATGATGTGTAATTACAGAAGCACTTTGATCCACAATAACATTCTACAACTTCCATGACATTACAAAGTGTCCATATCCACTTTGATCTGTAGTGTTGATTCCCATTCAACAGAGATAAGAGAAAGCCAATAATCTTACATTTTGATCCACCAGTAGTAGTAGTAGTAATGGTCATCCATTGGGTCATTAAAAAAATAATCAATTCTTTTTTGTTTCAACTTTAATTTATTCATTTTTAAGAATGTCTTACATTTATATTGTGTAACTGAAATAATATTTTTACCTAGGAAAGATTATAAAGTGGATTTAAATTAATTCAAAAATAGGAGTTTCAGATTCTCTTTTCTATGTACATGGTCTTGGTTGTGATTATATTTTACTACATAATGATTCCATATCTACATATCATGTTAAAGTTTTAATGTCTCACCCAAAAAGAATTCTTTACATACTATTTTCAGTCTTGTTCAGTAGCTTGAAATTTTCAGTAAAGTTGCAACATTAAGATCTGGCATGTGAAATTGGCAATAGAAAAGGGGTAAGATGATACCATTATCATGTACTGAAAAAGTAACTGAGTATGGCACAAAGTATAGCCACAATAAGCTTTGACCACCAAGTGTACATCATGACAGCATACACAACTGCCCACCATTCAAAGACATGAAGGAAATATTTATTCCACCATTTCAATATAAAAAAAATTTTATGCTGATAATTTCCAAAACAAGTTACACTTTTTATGAAGCTAAAATATCAGACTGGTTTACTTTCAAATATGATTGCCTACTGCCAACTGCCAACCTTGTCCATTTTATCATGATCTGCCATTGACAAATAAAAACAAAGCTAGATTGTTTGATCAAAAGATTAGTCAATGCATTTTATTACATTTTTCTTGCTTATGAGAATTCATTGAAGAATGAAGATAGCTGGATCACAAGAGGATAACTTGAGTGAATTGAGGTCTTCAAATTTGAACTTACATACATGATGCCAAAGTTGATGTCATCATCAACAAGAAATGGCAGGACCCAAATAACATTACCAAAAATTTATTCAGAGCTGAAGATAAAGCATCTCACTCAGGGTGACAGGGGCTGTAAGCAAGAATTGATTGTAGTAACAAGTGATAACATAAATACAAAACGTACTGATCCATAAACCAAATGATGCAACAAAAAGATATGATGAATGCAATGGTATCAATTTTTCTATTAGGAGCCATGGTTCAAATATCTGTGTTGTTGCAGAAATTCATCAGAGCAATCAGAGACTGACAACAAAACAAAGACAGCATGGATCAAACCAATTCAAAATTTGTATTGTATTCTTGATCACCTCTCACTGAATTTATTGTTTCATTTGCAGCAACAAGTGGCTGGTTCAAAGGGAGCAGTTAGTTGCTGTTTGTTTGGATGTTGATGAGATAGACTGATTTGGCAACAAAAATGAATGGAATTATCTATTAAAGTCTCACCCCACCTTGCTCTCAGCTCTCATCCAAACAAACTTCAGTCAATCAATGGATTTCCAGTCTAGTTTTTTATGACAGTAGGGATTGCCACATGAAAAATCACAAGAAGTTAAAACAAGCCACTTTTGTTCCACTTGGAACTTCCATGTATGACATCTGTGTTTTTACCTATGTGCTGATCAAACCAACCTTTTTTATTTGGACCAAATATTTAAGCAAGCATTAACTATATTATTTTTATGAAAAAATCTTGCAGCCTCATTGAAATTTGGGAACATATACAAATGTTAGTACACTTCTAATTGAAACTGAAGCCTAAGACCTTCACATCACATCTCCTAGTGTGATACTGTAATGCTGCTTAATTGCTTTGCAACAACACATGCTCAAAAAATTACAATCCAAGACAAATAATTTCAATCATCTCCAAAATTATCCAATTTGTTTTGCAATGGCATCAGAAGAGCTTCATTTTACACCCAAAAATGAATCAAACATCATGACATCATTGGCAGTCAAGATAAATAAGAATCTTATTGATTGATTGTTGCTTGTGCTAATTGATTTTTCTACTTGACCCACTTGACCCCAGAAATTAAACTGCAGGGAGGTGACACCATTCCACTAATCTGATTTGTAACCTTAAACACTTACTTCTTGCTACTTAACTTATCTCACAATAGGACCCTATTGATAATAAAATAGAAATTTTATTTTATTCAGTGGATACTATGGATGACGGGGGTTGTAACACCCTTCCTTAATTTTACTTTCCAGATTGCTCTGACTTATGAGTATGAAAATCTATGTTTTGCAAATCAACAGTATTCCTAAGCACATTCTGTTGTGTTACTGTCACCCAGAGGGTGACTGAAAAAATACAAGATCATTGTCTGTTTTCTTTTGCAAATTGTGAGCAATCAGTGATTTATATCTCACATGCAACACCAACCATATTTTTGAGAGCTTGCAGCTGGACAAGGGACATCACCTTGAGTGGGATAACATGGATGTCAATAAGAAAATAGTGGCAGTAGTTCAAGAGTTCATGATGTCCATGCTAACCAACTTGTACTCCTTCAATCAGATACATCATCCCTTCAGTTTTGACATGGTTTATTCTCCAAAGCAGAAGTTGATTTCACATTGTCCAAATGTTTCTGTGGATTGTGTCCCACAGTTGAGATAGAAGCCACAAAGGTGTTGTTTGGCTCAAGAAACTCTTACTCTCTGAAGGTGTGTGCCCCAATCAGTGCTCTGAAAGCCAAGTTTTAATAGATATTGACTAAGGTGAAGTTGGTGGTGTACAATGTTGGTTGCCCATAAAGGTTGACCTGTGAGAAGGGATTCTGTTGATTCATCTGTTAACAAACAAATGAATAGCTTGAGAAAAATTTGCAATGACATGTGGCTCTTGACTAGCTCTCAACAAACTAGGTTGAAACTATCTTGCCAAGCTTGAATCATTAAAGACACTCTTCATTGGAATACATGATGGAATGATTCATTACGTTGTCCACAGGCTGCAAGCGCTTTGGCAGTGGAATTGTTTTAAATATAATCATATCCTTATGGTAGCCAATCAAATAGCATTTTACTGGTGTGAGCCCACTGGGCAAGTGAATGATGAGTCCTTTTCCAATCAAGGACATCCCAGTCCACCATGCCATACTGATCACAGATGATGTTGTGGCATTGAAGGGTGTAGTCATAAAGGACATGATAATGATAAGTGTAAGCTGAGTGGATAGCAGATTAAAAGTGTCCTGTGATCCATTGATCATCAATGTTGAGCATTGATTTGGACCTTTCAAGTGGGATGGCACTGTTTCATCAGAATCAAGGCATGCTTCTGTATGGAAATCACATACGATACTCCATTGTTCAGGATGTTTCAATTTTCTATCAGCTTTGTTCTTTTCTTTTAAATCTATATGCCTATGTACATGCTCAAATGTAATGCTATGAGATGTATCATTCACCAGATGATTGATAGTCATAATGACATCCATGTCTAGGATAAGGAATTGTACTGTGGAGGAAAGAGGGAATGATTTAAGGGTTTGATACTGGATTCAATGTCACAATACTGTGTGACCAGAGAAGGTGGTTGAGAAAGAGTATGGATAGAGTTGCAAAGAATATGATACATTCCATCAATCTCATCATGAAAAGAATAGGACAAGGTGGAGAATTCAAGGGCTTTAAATGCAATGTGAGCTTGAAGTGGTTGGAGGGAAGGTTCCTGTTCAAAGATCCAATCTGCAGAAACAGGATGTATGAACATATCACTGACAAGAGCATATCAAGAGAAAGTAGTAAGGTTGTCAATTATTACTCTGAATTGACAACCTCCCACTGGTACTAGGTGTTTGCGTTTGTGCTTGCACAGATTCCAGACTTAAATTTCATTGTGTGATATTTGAATTGGATAATATTCTTGTGTTAGAACTACACAGTGTGAACTACAGGGGTAAAATCCAGGAACACAGTGAGGCTGATATTCATACACCCTCAAAGTCAAAGAATCTCTGATTGCTACTGATTTGGGAGTGAGTTAGTCATGATATTGAATGAGGTATTGGGCAGGAAGCAGGAAGCCATAGGCCAAGAGGACTGGCAGATATGCCATGAATGAACTTGGATGTTGTCAACACTGTTGGACAAACCAAAAGGCAGAGACATTATTTATGAAAAATGGACCATGCCTCCTTAGAGGGTCAACCCATCTGTTGCCATAGGAGAGATGTCCCATCCCTCCATCCCCCCAAAGACACGAACATGGGATATCCCTTTGTACGTTATCAACTACATCATAGTCATAGTGGATAATTTTTTTGTACTTATCTTATATTTTTGTCTGCCTGAAACTGGTTTTGCTTGAACTGAACACATACCCTGGTATTAGTGGATACCTCTCCCAATGCCATATCATCTGCTTCAAGCTAGTTGATAAGAGTGGTACTAATTTTATAGGGTATTTTCTGTCACCAACCCCAGACCCAAGTGGATCCAATTCCCATTACCTGGTACCAGAGGGTACCAGAGTTACTGTTGGGGCAATCGCTAGATCAGCCTGTGTTGTAATAATAACTTATTTATCATAACATTTCTTGTTGCCTGCCAACTGCCCACCATCTGGCCTATTTAATACAATGCTGCATACCTAGAGCCACAATCACCCATTTACCCTTTACCCTCACCAGGTCCATTTACCTTTACCCTGGGTCATTACCCAGTAAATAGAAGTTTTGCCCAGTAATTACCAGGTAATTACTCTGAACCAAAATCACATAGGTAAATGGTAAACAAGGTAAATGAGGGTAAATGGGGGTAAATGGACATAATCACCTAAAATTAACATAAGTTCATTATTTTTCTGGGATAACTTACTTTTTATCAAACAACACTGCTTTTAAAATTGTCTGTACTCAGAATATTGGAATTTATAGCACTAACTTAACCTGAGATGAAGTACATCAATGGGTTTGAATGATTTGATGTGTTTACAGAATATGGTAGATGGTTAATAATGGAGGTAGGGGGTGGCTCACAAAAAATTGCAAAATTTAAAAACACAATACTGTGGTCTGTAACTTTCCAATCATGTTCTAATGCATCAGCATGAAGCATCCTGAAAGTTTCATGAAAAAATTTCGACCTAGTCAAAAGTTCTGGGCCTTCAAAGTTTACTAGTGCGGATTGCTAGGTGAGCCTTAGTGGGACTCAGTTAGGGACTAAACTACTAGCAAAACTACTAGTAGTTTGTGATTCTATTAGTGATTGCTATATTGTTGAATTAAATCCAATTTTACTTGTGAATCACGCGCCACTTAAGGAAATTAAATTCAGTTCAATTGAGGTGTTTATTTGTGAAAATCAACAACTCAAGCTGCTCTTGAGGATGGCATTGATGTAGGGTAGATACCCGGCAATGATTCTATTAGAAAACAGAAAAAAGATACCGATTAAGGAACAATCTGTGGAGAGATGTGCCTATCAGCTTAATAATAGTAATCTTGTCAAAAGCCATAGTTTTGTGATGACAAAAGTTGTAACAAACATTAGAATACATCCTGTTAGTTGAGAATGGAGGGTTTTGAGGGGGGGGTTGATGTAGGAAATGTAGTCGGTATCTTAATCTTTCTAGGAGTCATTATTACTGAAGCATGGTTTCTAAAAAAGTTTAAATCAGTAAGTACTTGACAAGAGTCTCCAAAAGTATAACAATCTATCCAATCTGCTGCATGTCGGCTCATCCATTAAAATATGACAATATTTCATTGAAGAAAATAAACCAAAGGCCAAAACATTTTTAACATGTTTAAATCATTACTAACAATACTTAGGAAAAGTGCTACATAATCTAATCTAAGGAAATTTTCAGCATGAAACAAATATCATTATATAGTGTTTTGTGGAATTCATGAATTACATCGTACATACCATTCACACTACTCGTTCTTAGTGCTATTGCCACTGTTGTTGTAGTCTCAAAAAAATCACTTCTGTTGCAAACTATTGGAACGTGGGTTTAAGTATCCAGAGAGGAAACCACCACAAACATGCCTAACACTCTCGCCTTTCTTGCGATCGATCCCGACCACATTCAAAAAAGTCTTCATCACATTATCAAACCGAATTCTAACTCCTGGTTTGTACCCTGCCAGTCTGGTGATCTGAGGCAATGAAATAAGATAGTTACCATTTCGTTAAAATCAACAAATCATTTGGAAATCTAAACCAAAAAAGAGTCACAAACTTACATCGTCTCATTTTGCCGTCCGATTAATACATAGTTTTGAAAAGAAGTGATGTTGCTTCAAAACTGAGCAAAGAGAGCGAGGAGTGAGTCCGTAAGTTAGCTAATACAAATCAGTAATAATAATGTCCAAAGCTTACCATGACACCATTTCTAGTTGCGACGCGTTCACGCCAATACATGAACATCCGTGAAGCGAATAACAAAAAACAGGGAAGACCATGTAACACAAAGAATGATTGAGCATTGAAAAAGCATGAGGAATATCACCAATTATGAAACAAAAGAGACATTAGACAACTTACGCTCAAATGAAGCCGTCGCGACACCAACTGGTATCGAGATGCCGATCCGGGACTGATTGCCTTGCCTCCCCGGTTGACTTCCCACTACCATACCTTTCTCTGCTGATCTAAACAATACAATTGTGTAATGAGATGAAACGCGTGGGAATATGTGGAGGAGAGAAACGTGGGGAGCAAAAAAAGGCAACTTTCAACTCACCTTGACAATGATCCATCATCCACCCCTTTGCGTCGATGGCACAAGGAGCCCCGGCCGTTACCGTCGCACCTAAGACAAGCAACAACAAACCAGGGTGAATAAAAAAGAAGTTGCCATTGAAAGTTGTCAGAGACGCCAAAAACCTCACCATGATCCCCCAAGGCATGAGACAACAAATGGACACGAATTGTTTCGTCCAATCTGGTTCAGAATTATTTAATCTGGAAGTGATTGTGACAAGCTGTCGACGTGGGCAGCGGGCGTGGCGTGTGTGGGGAGCAATGTTTGGGCTCAATTCCCCACGCCCTACATAAGTATTATGTGCATCGCACAACTAAAGTGTTCTTCTGTGCGATACACCAGTTGCGCAACTGATTGATCAAGATGCTAGCTCAAACATTGGCCCCCCACACCCAAACTGGGTGATAAATTCTTTCAATTAAATCGACGTTGACGAAACGGTTGTATTCAAATCAGGCATCAAATATTGGTCGAGGGTCGTCAGATGACAGACGGTGCGTAAAAAAGCGAAAAAAAGGTTCAGCATGGAACTCGGGCCAGATCAAAAAAGCTAGTAAATTTACTAGCATTTTTTCGGCCTGATTTCATGAAATCCCCCCTAGTAGTACTAAGTAGAGTGGTACTACCTCTAGAAAATAGCCTTGGGGCCAGTAAGCTTAATGAAGTGAGTCACCATCAGGAAGATAGTAGAAGAGAAGGAAATTTGAAATAGATTTTATTTTGGAGCTGATTTCATGAAATTTATTTTTAGATATTTTGATTCAAAATTTTATTTATTTTATTCCGGCTTCTTACAATAAAATTCAGAATGACCATTCAAAGCAAATGCATGCATTGGTGCACACAGGGCAAGTAAGGCTTAAAATAAGAATATAGAAAGAGCAATGCATTTTGAAAAAATACAAGCAATTAAATTTTTGACCTGTCTGACCATCTCACACCAATCTAAAATTGTGAAAATGAACAATCTCAATCTGATCTCAACTGAAGATTTCTGGGATTGCAATTGTTGACAACTGTGCATTTGAATAAGAAAGTTTGACTTTTGAGTAAGTAAGTATGTAAGTAAGTTGATTTCCCTTGGTCTTAGTGAGTATTACAGAGCTTGTGCCAACCATGTAAGTAAGCTCTATCTACCATACTTTATTTCTTACCACCAAACTCAGTCAATATAATGAAGTGATGCAAAAATTTGTCCACTCTCTACATATTGAGTAGATTGAGGATATCGAATTATATTCTGGGTTCTTGTGCAATTTAGGGTCATTATTGGGGGACAAAGAGGGGGTGTTTTGTTTCTTTTTGAGACTAGCATTTGAGTCCCACATCAGAATAAATTCTAAGGAAAAAGGACATGTTAACACTATCCTACTAAAAATTTGTATTTATGAATAAAAATCACCACCACCAGTTCTGATTGATATTCACATCAACTCATATGATATGCTATATGCTTTATTGATAATGGTCCACCAATGATTATTGATGATTTGGAGTCAAGGGACACCTCCAAAAAAAACAACCAACGAAAGAAGAGATAGGAAAAAGTCAACCCTTCATATTTTCTATTACTAGCAGCAGGATATATTATGTTCATCATCTCTGTCAAAGATTATTACAAAACAAAAAGCAGTTTCTTGCACCACTTGGTGAAATAATATGTAATAAATAGGAAAAGTGAATTCCAAACAATGGAACAATTACTTGTTATGTCATCTCTTAAATACAACTAAATGTTTGGGTTACAAGATCTAAACCCATCCAGAGTAAACTTTGTTCTCCACCCAATAAAATGGCAAAGTAAAGAATCCTGTGTAGATAACATTTGTCTGAGCCATTTTTATTTTTTTAATATTATTTCAGGAAATTTCTGCCGAATGCCTACAAAGAACCTAAAACATACAAAAGATTCTACCAAGGCCGTACAAAAAACTAAAAATACAAAAGAACATACAAAAGAACACACAAAAGAACATACAAAAGAGCCTACAAAAGAAACTACAAAAGAGACTACAAAAGAGCCTACAAAAGAGCCTACAAAAGAGACTACAAAAGAGACTACAAAAGAGCCAAAAATAGAACACAATCAAGTAAAAGATTTAGATTCTACAAAAGAGATCCCAAAATAACAATATCTTAACAATAATAAAAAACCTACATAAGGACCTACAAAACAATGTATTGATATGAAAAAATATTCAACAAAACATAACAAAAAAGAATGTACAATCTATCATCCAAAAATTTCTATATGAAACTGAAGAATTTACAACAGAGGCAACAAAATTTCTTTTTAACGACAAAAGAAATATTAAAGCAACATTCCACATATGATTCACATACTTAACAAAAGCAGAAGAACCTATGAAAGAGTCAAAAATACAGTAGAGGCTGAAAGAAACTATAGGAGGATCAACCTAAAAGAAGTAAAAGAACTACAAAGGGCACCACAAAAAGCTTAAAAGCAATATGATAACAAAACAAAATAACCCTTCCCAAAATACCTATTACAAAAGAGAGGTCTATTGCAAAGCATCTCCCAGAAAACCCACAAAATAACTCACAAAAAATGTAGGTTCTCAGGGAAAAACAAATCTGAGTTTATATTATTGGGAAAAACCAACCATATTCTGTGTGAAAATTGACAAAAATGTACTATGTGTGTATTACCTATTACACACACACTTGCTTTAGAGCAGATTCGCTAAAAAAGTTAAATTTCAAAAATTCTTCCGTAGAGCGTGTACCAAAAGTCTACGCGCTGGTACTTTATTTTTCGAAAAGTAATAGGTAGAACGCGTTTGAGCGCAAAATTTGTAGTGTCAATCTTAAGTTCTTTTAAGATCCATACTTTGTTTTTGAATTATTTTAAGGTCCACTAGCAGTTTTACGTGCAAAATGCCAAATAATACCACATCTATCATAATATCAACTATTAACTAAGTACACGAACACTTACTACTTAGCTAACACTTACTACTTACACCAACTAAATTATCCAACTAATTTGATTTGCACAACTCAAGAAAAACATAATATTGAAGTGGTGAAATTTCAATTCTTGGTTCAATTAAAATCAATACTTTCAATCTTATAGCATTTGGCAATACTATTAAATCATGAAATGAGATTACGGAAATGTTGTGTTATGGTTTGCTTTGTGTAATGTGGGGGGGTGGGTTTAAAAAAACAGTTAGGTTGTTGCATGATTGATTTTTGTTGTGTTTGGTAATAGTAATATGAAAAAACAGATATGAAAATATGAATCAATTATCACCGTACTTCTGAACTGCCACTTCCATTGCTTCAGTTCGACGCTTCGTTTTCTTTGCCTTCTTTCTTCGCCGTCAACGAAGCTTGAACTGCAGCTGTTGCCGATGTGGGTGCATGTGTTGCTGCATCAGCCGGTGCCCCCACATGAGCTACTGCTGCTACTCCAAAAGCCGATGCCGCAGGAAGTGCCACTGATACCCCACGAGCCGATGCCTCTGCACGAGCCACTGCTGCTCCTCAAGTCGATGCAGCAGCACGAACTGCTGTTGCTGCACGAGCTGATGCCACAGCATGAACTGCTGTGGATGCACGAGCCACTGCTGCTAAACTTGTTGATACCGCTGCTGCTGCACGAGACACTGCTGCTCCACTTGCCGATGACGTTGCACCAGCCACTGCTACTACACGAGCCGAAGCTGCTGCACGAGCCACTACTGCTCCGCGAGTCGATGCAGCAGCACGAACTGCTGTTGCTGCACGAGCTGATGCCACTGTATGCTCCACTGCTTCTCCACAAATTCACGATGTTGCAGCGCTGAAGTTATTGCATCCGAATCTGTTGCTGTACGACGGATGAAAACCAGGATGCGGCTGAGGCACTGGCTTTGGCAGCTGCTGTTGTTGTGGCGCAGGCCGAAGTTGTCGAGGCTGTGGTTGCTGATTAGACTGTGTTTGTTGTTGTGACTGCTGTTGAGTACGATGCGCGGACATTATCCACCACTTTGTTCGCCAGTGCGTCCCCAAAGTTGTGCCACCATTTTTTGAGGATCCCGCATTTTCGTTTCTAACATTGTTTCCAGGATTCGTCAAGGCCGTGACAGGAGTGGCTGGGGACAAAGGCGCTGGCGCTACTATTGGTGGAGACGGTGGAGGAAGAGAGGAAACCGGATGTGGGGGGATGGGCATGGATTGGAGGTGGGGAGATGGTCATTGGAGTTTCGAAGACGACGTTGGGGCGGATGTGGCGCCGCGGGACGATGTCATTTTGTCCAAACGTCGTTGATGGGCACATTCTGTGTTGCCGGCCATTGACCAATTAGTTAGTGTGTGGGGGGGGGTCCTTTATTTTATTCATTGCGGGTGGTGTGTGGTGTGTGGTATTTGGTGTTGGGTGTGGGGTGAAGAAACACGAAACACGTGGTTTTGCCACGGCCGGAGCACACAAAGGACGGTACCTTGTGAGGAGAAGCTGAATTAAGACTTGGGTAGGTGGTCTCCACTGGAAGTTTTAAAGGAGGAGATTGGATGGGGTGTGTTGGATGTGATTATGAAAAACTTCCAGTGGAGGAGCTGTATTGAAGGTGCTGCTCTCATCGCCGCTAAGCGTCGACGGCGGCATTTTGGATCACCATTGTTTGAAATTATGGTTTTTGATTGAGCTACCTTGCGATTTGAAAAGTTATTATCATTTCTTGGCCAGCGGGGTGCGGGTCGCTAAAGACTAAAAATTCAATATTTCGAAATAGGTCGGAGTTGAAAATGTTGGTTGGCGGCTCGAAATGTACCAATCACGTATGTAAAAAGGGCAATATATCGATCTGTCATCGCTGTTTATAATAAAATTAGAAGTAGCGATAATCTACTCTTTTTCGGACTCATTTGTACTACTCTAATGCAAGTGATATAAGGGACCTCTCTCCTCTTCCAACTCATCACAACTCACGACTAACAACTACAACAAGCAATACCATAGTAGACAATAGTACTATTCACAACCTCTGACAACTTGCCCAGTGGCTGTAGCACAACCATGGTATCCAAAGGAGAACAAGATGGCACCTCGCCAGCAGCAGTGCCGCCCACGACCTCTGGGTGCCCTGTAATGAATCACAGCAATGAGTCATATAAGTCGCCTGCATCTTCCTCAACCAACGAGGACATCAAACACAAACACAACAGATTTTGGAACCATTGGTTTGACAGTTCGAAAAAAGTCATTCCCACTTCTGATGCCACAACATCGTCTCCTGCATTCGCCTCTGACCACCCTTCAATATCCGCATGTCCCGTAAAGGGAGATAATAACATACCTGCCTCGATTGAAGAAGCCGCAAAACACTCCCAGCTCCCCGTCCCAGGCCAACAAATCCCTCTCTCGACACGCCGGTCGATCTCGTCCATCCCCCGTGCTGTCTCGGAAACCAGCGGTACCGCAAGTATAAATAACATCAGTACCACCGATGTCCCAGCCCCCTTGTATCCTAAACCTCCCAAACACCAACCCACAACCTCCCCCTTATGGGTCTATCCTTCCGAGCAGCAGTTCTACAACGCCATGCTCCGCAAAGGTCATAAACCGCCCATCGAGTCCATCCCATCTGTCCTCAGAATCCACAATGCGGTGAATGAACGTTCCTGGAAACAAGTGTGTAAATGGGAGAAGGAACTGCATGGAAATGATAATCCAAAATTGGTGAAGTTTGTGGGGAGACCTACGGACTTGAGTCCGAGGGCGTGGTTCAATAGTAGGATATGGATGACGCAGGAACCTTTTGATCGTCACGATTGGTATGTTGAGGCTGTGAAGGATGGCGAAAGCATGAGCTCACGGGAAGGTAGTGAAGATTTTGAGGTAAAAACGAGGAGATATGTCATTGATTTTTATGAGGGGAAAGAAAACACTGGGCATTTGGCCTCTTCGTCAGCTTCAAATCCGAGCAACAGTCAAATTCCTCCTGTCTTGCATGGCCCTTCCATGTACATTGATGTGCGACCAGCATTGGATAGTCCATCAGATGCTGTGGACCGGATGACAATGTTCATGAGGGAGGCTTTCCCGGGAATTAGTTCTGCCTACGACTCTTACAAAGTTTCATCTTCGAAAAGTATTTCTGAGGGTGCTGCTCGCGGATCTAGTAACACCGAT
The DNA here is from genome assembly GCA_036939595.1 of Thalassiosira livingstoniorum. Classification (NCBI taxonomy): domain Eukaryota; phylum Bacillariophyta; class Thalassiosirophyceae; order Thalassiosirales; family Thalassiosiraceae; genus Thalassiosira; species Thalassiosira livingstoniorum. The sequence continues at coordinate 16,881 of JALLOT010000636.1, forward strand.
AGTGAAAGTTCTCACGCCTAGATTAGTGGTTGAAATGTCAGTATACCTTCAAGGCATGGCATAAAATTGCATGAAATTTCTAATACAAAGTAGTCGAGGTTAATCAAAGTACATGATGAATGCAACCTTATCTTGGTGTTTAAGAACTGGTCAAACAAGCCTTTTTAGGTCGGATACTGCGTCTCTCAATCATCATACTCACTCCAGTGAACAGCAAATCGATTGGTCCCATGCTAATTTTAGTACGAGTTTTCTCAGGAAGAGTGCAATCCTTTTCAACATTTTTATAAATAAGGGCAGTTCCGCCTCAGTTCATTGAACGACCAATGTTAATAATGAAAGTTACAGTATGTAATCGTTGAATTAAAGAACAACTATTGAAATGTTTTTTTCCTTGGAGGTAAAAAGTCATGGTATAGCCTTACTACCGAAAGCACCCTTTAGATATTTATGTTACTCCAACTGGCTCGCAAAGGATCATTAAAAAACATGCTCTACTTGTTGCTACATACATCGCACTGCAATTTTGAGCAGTCAACTGCATTGCTCACACCGTAAAACATCATCGAGGTGCTTTTCGATTGCTCTAGATTTGGACCACTCTTTAAGATGTTGCCATTTAGTCAATCGGCTGAATAAACATAAAGAAAAACAATGCATTAAGCAACATAAGGAAAAAAGTTCAACCAGACCACTTCCTAAATATATCATCTCAGTCGTGCATGACCCGCTCAGTGATCTTTCACAAATGAATGTTCTGACATTGAATGCATTTAGGTTGAGGATTTTGTCTTTATTGACATCAATCAGAATGTACACAATGTCTCCCACACAGATTTATTCATCATGGTGTAGAAGCCAACACATCAGATCCATCCCCACTATAAAATGAGCTTCATAATAGTTGATTGAAGGTCATGTCCACAATTTAAATCCACGGTCCAGACATTGCTATTCCAATTTCACATTATCAAATCTAGCGATCCTGGCCAATCTTTTAGCTTCATCATCACTCATTCCATTGCCTGATTTATTGCCCCACCCCCAAACGGGTGAAATAGTCGAAACTTTGGTCGTCGTCGCAGTTTTCCCTGAATCAGACGATCCCAATTTTTGACCCTTGCCCATACCCCCACCCGGGATAAGACTTTCTAATCGATCCATGTAAAGATTGACAGTTTGCCAATCCCCAGTCGCTTTTCCATAGCCAAGCCCCGCTATTAGGGCCAACGTGGGAACCAAGAAAATACCGCCGATCCACTTCATCCACCATTTGATAAGCCCTTCCTCGCCTCCATTTTTCCTCCGTTCCTCAGCAAGTTCGGCATCGGTCTTTGCATAGTCTGGCCGATCGATTCCATGTTCGTCCCAATATTTCTGCGATCGCGGTGCTTCGTGTGCCGCTCTATGTTCTGGTTTGACGTTTTTATTGCCTTTCCATTTGGCTTTGAATGCATTGGCTTGTGGAATTGTTGTCAGAGAAAAAAAAGTCAGAGACGCCAGCAGGAGAAGGGCATGGGCCGCGGTCATTTTCAAAACGATCATCTTGAGGGTGCAGATTAACCTGTGATTAGCGTCGAGACGTTCGTTGCTGATTGCTTGCTGATTGCAACAAATAAACACGTGGGGAATGAAAGTAGTAATGATAATATGTGGGTTCCCAGTAGTTCTGACAGTTTGATGCTGTTTGAGGCCAAGATTTGATGAAAATTGCAACACCTGTGTTTTAAGTCCGCCCTCGAGAGGTCGGTTGTTTTTTCTGGTATTAGTACTTTAACTCTCCATAGGTACAGTAGCCTCTGCCTGCTTGACTTTTTTTGACCCGAAAATCCCAATCTCACAGATTGGAGCTATCCAGGATTTCCTGCTAATTTCTGTTCTTC
>JALLOT010000637.1:0-18748 GCA_036939595.1 Thalassiosira livingstoniorum
ACTAAATCATAAAAAGGCTGTAATAATATTGGATTTGTTTGATCAGCAATTAAAAATGCAGTAATACATCATCCCTTCTGAGGATAATGTCAGACTGTACCCTATTAATTTTTATATTGGCTTTACCATTTTAAAGGATTGTAAGGTATGACATTAAAATTGGATTTGTTGTGACAGACTTGTGACAACTTTAGTTCATATGTTGATTATTATTAAGATTAAGTGGGACTGACAGATATAATGCAGTGTTACATATTTGATTTTAGCAACTTCTAGCCAGATTTCTTGCAACAGTACTCTCATTTACTCTACAAAAGAATAGGGGGTGGATGATAAGAGAGATGAGACTAATGTACTGAGTCTACATACACAGACCTTGCAATACTTTAAGAGTTGGTAACAATTAAGTGTAAAAGACCTTTAAATATGTTTGTAAAAAGCTACCATACCTAGTTTAGTACCATAAAGTATCTCTATTAATGATATGCCATAATGTTTTATGTGCAGGAGCTCCAAGAAAACAGACTGGGCCTGTAGCCAATATGCTATTCCTATGTAGTTGGATCTTTTTGATAAAACCTGTCATAATTCATAATGCTTTATGTTTTTCTGGAGTACCCTTTTGAAATTTCAATTTTTTTTTAATTTTAACTGAAGTTAAAAATCCTACTGCAAATCACCCAAATTTGTCAGCTCCCTGGGGATGTTCAGGTAAAAGGTATAATACTCTATACCACTATTATTTGTTCAACATTGAAACCAATCAAAAATATTTTGTATGGTCAATAGGCGATAGGACCTCTAGTTGTGCTCAAAGTAGACCTGAAAATAAAAAAAAGAAGGACAAGACCAAGTTCTTTCTGAATTTCCTGATCCCATATCTAGAGGATATGAGGAATGCATCAACTCACAAGAAAAAATCTGAAAAAATAGCCAGATACAACAGGAAGAAGCTGAATTCACAAAAATTTTGCAAAAAAAAAGTTCAAACTGATTGGGATTGTAAAAACTATTTCTTGCGTTATTGAGTCATGTTCTGTCAATACCAATGCATATTTTTTTTAGTTTTCTAGAATAACTCCCCCCACACTCATGAATCTTAATTGTGTGGACACATTTCAGGATCACACTTATAGTATGTGACTTTCAAGGAACAAACATTTTTAATGATATGAAGGATCACGAATTAAAATTTGGATCATAATTTGATCCTTTGAAGTTATGCACCCCAAGTGCAATCCTTCAAACTTATGCACCCTAATTTTGATCCTGTGAAGCTATGTCCCCCAAATTTGATCCTATGAAGTTATGCACACCAGTGTTAAGTTAAAATCCATTCAACAAATGTCCCTATTTGTTTTTGCATTTTTAACAGCTCTACGAAAAGCTGAGATTTTCAGCTTTTTACATAGTCAATTTTCCAGACCTACTTGCATAGAAATTCTCCCATAGTTGTGGGGCCTGGCTAGAAAACTGAACAGATTTTAGTCAACAATTTCCCAATTGAAAATGCATTTTTTAGCCTATTAGCCAAGGTAACTTTTATGTATTATAAATACTTTGGTGGCATTACCTACATCTGAAGTATGGTATGTATTTAGATAGATATTTTTTTGGTGAGAGTGTTGTTTGGCACTGTGTGTTTTGTTGTGTGATGGTTTTTGTGTTGTATTGCATGTTGTATTTCTGGTGGTTTCTGGCCATCAATTTGATCAATTTATTACATGTATACTTTTACATGATACTTCACACAATCATTTATTGGGTACATAACATTACTTTACTGGACTGATATTATACATCATTCATTAGTCTTATGTAATTTTGTTGATCATTGTGTTTTATTGTTAGAAATAACCCTGGAATTAAACACATGATTAACTTGAATGGGTTTTGGTATCTTGATTATATTTTGATTGAATGCTGGTACTATTTTCTTGGGAAGTTGACACTCCAAATTCCTGTGAAAAATGGATTGGACTTTCTTCATGTAACATTTTCATGACTAAAGATGGTTTCCTGCAATCCCACCCAAGAACTAACTGCACACATAACAGATTTTTCCTGTGAATAAGAAATGATGTGTTTGAACCTAAAGTGGTAGTGGTTACCTGCAAGGTCACCCTAGCCAAAAAGGGACCAAAAAGATGAATTCCATCATTATAAACAATTATATTCATGTTATTATACTTGTTTAGACCCTCATAATGAGCTGAGAAAGAAAGTGCATTATGGTTGGACTGCAAGATGCATTAACTTAAATTGTTCATTTTTCATAGGGGTACCCTAGGTATCTACCAAAAAAATACAACATGCTGTTTGTTAGCTTGTTGAGCAAATTTGGAGGATGAAAAAAGACATCTTGAGGATTAGGGAAGACAGTTTTGAAATAAAACACCTTACTTTACCATAAAGGAGTTTTTGAAAAAGACTTTCTGGAATCTGTACACAAGCATAGAAAAAATAACTTGTCCGCCATGATTTCAAAATTTACAACCTTCCAATGGCAATGGCAAAAATACAACAACCCAACAAAAAAGCAACCCAACAATCATCTGATGCTGATGGCAATTTCAAAACATGTTTCAATGCTGTATGTTTTTCTGGAGTACCCTTTTCAATTTTCAAAATATTTTCTCTTTTTTCTTTTTAATTTTAAGTGAAGTTAAAAAAGCACTTGCAAATTGCCCAAATTTGTCAACTCCCTTGGGATAATCGGGTAAAAGGTGTAATGCTTCCTGATCTGGGATGGATTGACCCGAAGTTGGAGTGCCACTCCTGATACGCCTTTCCATCAAGAGCACCAGAGAAACAGTTCTTCTTCGAGAAGCCTGGAGCTGAGGTTAGCGGGTTCTCTGTGTCATAGCTGCTCACATTTTGATACAACACTTTTTGTAGTCCTAAAAGATTCGCTCATAATGTACACATCCAACCTACACAAAAATAAACTAATAAAACTACTAACAAAAAATCTGCTAATACAGCTCAAGTTCAATAAACAAAATGGTATGGTACTTTTGAATTTACTGATAGGGTAAATATGATAATATTCTAAAGCCGTGGTACTAGATAATCGTAATTAATAAGTATAGTACATTAATGCTGTTTTATGTAATAATGGTATGGTAACCCTCAACTACCTATCCCACTACAAATTAGGATTACAATATCTAGGTGAAAGCCATTACATAGAAACCTACTTATTCCTACGCAATTTTACACCAACTACTATGACTGAAGGTCAAATGACTCTTCATTGCTGAAAAATCCAATGCATCTCCGTTGAACAACACTGTAATAATGATAATATTCACTAACAACTAATGATGTTGCATTGTGATAGCAAACTAACGCAACATAACACAACAACTTGCCGGAAAGCAATGAACAAATATAACTCCACCTGACTCCACACTTTTTGCTTCAACAATAATTTATTGTTCTGAAATTTTATAGTGTGAACTCAAACTTTGTTGCCATCAATAAGTTCATCTTCTTGCACTCTTCTTTCTGGTTCTTGGCATTTTCTAAATTTGGTGTTTTTATGAACGTTTAATGAACCCAGTCAATTCAACAAAGCTTTGTAAAATATGGTTGCAACTTTTCTGATTCTTTCAACAATTGATCCTACAATAAATGATGCACATCCTTTTATTCAAATTTGACCATCATCTATCATCTGGTTATCTCTGCCCATCACAACTTTGTTATTTCCAACTGTAATCAAGGCTGATACCACCTCTAGATTTTGTCCTTGTCTATGCTCTTCCTCATCCATTTTTTTCTCTGTCTGGAGGGTTGCAGCTTCCTCCGCTTGTATCGCTTTGGGCAGGATCTCAAAATTATTGGCTCAAATCAATTTCAGTCAATGGAAAAGCAGGGGGTTCGAAAGTTGAGATAAATGTTGACTTAGATTCTTGTCCTTTGAGTTCATTTTCTGAAGACAAATTGTCAGGGCTGGGTGGGTTTGGACGTTTGGGTTTCTTTAACAGTGGAATGGAATTAATTGGTTGCCATAGGAGTTCATCATTGCCATCTTAAATCTTCTTCAATGTTGGTCGTCTTTGGGCTTGACTGGCTGCTGGGTTTTGTATTTGTCACCTTCAGTGTTCGTTGTTCATGAACTGCAGATGATTGCATTGAGGGACTTGCTGCCTACAGATAGGATAATGGCAACAGTTGTGCCATTACCGCCTACAGTCAGGACAATGGTAATGGTCGTGCCATTGCCAGCTGTGGATAATTATATCAAGGGACTTTGCTGTCAACGAACCAGGACAATGACAACAATTGTTTCAACAGGATGAAGACAGTGATTGTGCCATTGCCTAATCACACAACAACATGACGCAATGTGGTCTAACAGTTCTAGCTATTAATTGATCGCAAATGAAAAAAGTTATCAAGCAATTGCTTGAAATCATCAGTTATTCTAAGATTAAAAGATACTAATGCAAAAGTTTTGACATATCATGTGTTCCAATTGTTTCAATCAAATAGACACAACAAGTAGTTTCCATTGTCGTCAGGATCATTAATAATAAAAATTTCTGACCCAAGAATGTTTGTCAAACCAACGTCAATGACAATCAATATTCATTGTCAAACTCAAGTGACAGCTGCTGACTGCTGAGGAAGTAGTAGGCAATAAGAACTATATTGTTGACATGAGAGCATGTGTTGTTTAGCGCTAGTGGCAGCGTGCTCAGCCTTGCTGTTGCAGGTCATCAGTTCAATTGACACAAAGGCGGCCTAGTGTAAGTTTTACCTATGCTTCACCTAGTAAAACACTAGTTTTTTACGCGGTTGTTTTTGCAAGGTAGGGCATAACTGAGTGCCACATCAGGCACTTGCCAAAGAAATTGAAACTAAGATTCTTCATGTTATGAAGAAGCTGGCTCATAATTTGTTTGCAGAGCAGTTGATATTTAAACCTACAGCAATGAAGGTTCTGAGGGGGTCAATGTTGATGTAATTAGAATTTTTTTATGCTTTTCCATGTTGCGTGATTAAAATGTGGCACTTTTGACCTGTCAAAAAATACAGCACAAGAAAAAATTGTTGGAATGGTACTTGAAGTTGACAGCCAGGTAATCCTTCTTCAATATTAAAATTTACTTTGGAATAGTATGTCTGCTACTTACAATATTTTGCATGATAATGTATAATTTAATGGCACTAATTTCTGGTGATCCATGCAGTTTGGGCCACTTTGGGGCCCTCATACAAGATGGTTCATTTGTACAGCCACAAAAATATGGGATTTCATACGGGACATTATTCAGGTCAGGGGCTAATAATATATAGTTACAGGGTTAGGGGGGAAATACAGGTGGAGAAATAATGTTGTCTTTGACATAAAAAAACAACATTATCCCATACTGGCCTACCCACACTGGAATTGGTATTACCCTAAGTAGAAATATTTAACAGTTGGCTGAAAACCAAAATGATTTTTCAAACCCTAACCCTAATTGAAGCTTAACTTAATCAAAATACAAAATCTATACTCCCTTCGACACAAAAAAGTGAGGGTTAGGGATATTTTTTTGGGCAGATTCCTTGCTTCACTCTGAATAAATTGCCAAAAAAATAACCATAACCCTCACTTTTTTGTGTTGAGAAGAGAATAAATTTTGTATTTTAATCAAGTTAAAATTCAAGTAGGGTTAGGGCTTTTAAAATCATCTTTTTGGTTACAGCTAAAAAAATAAAAGTTATGTCATCCTTCACGCATAAGCAATTTTGCGTGACAGGAGCTGGGAGCGCTAGGAGCTAAAATTGAACCTGGGTCCAACAGGTTTTTTCTGCACCCAGGATAGGGTGTTAACCACTGTGTCTAATGATCTTGAGAGCCTTTTGGTGTGGAAATGCTGACAAAATCTTGTGCTTATGAATACAATAATTTATTTCTATGAAATACTAATGATTTGCGATAATTTTTTATATAAAAAAAATAATAAAAATTTAGCAATAAATGAGAAAATGTAAAACTTTTGGAATAATGATCCCATATGAAATCCCATATGTTTCATGGCCGTATGAATCAACCACCTCCCTCCTATGTGATCTTGATTGAGATGGAGATACATACCTAGTAAGTAGAGATGAAAATGATAAATAAGTATTGTACAATACTCATAGTTTTAATTGGTGAACAATGTCTATGTTTGGCAATAATACATACAAAATTTCTACATGCATAAATATTTTTAGCTCTCTCTAACTTGCTAAATCAAACTATTTCATTCACATATGAATCATTTAAAATATTATGTAAGTATGTATGTAGAATATGGTGATAAAATCAATACAAATTTACATACATAATAAGTAATTATATTGTCTCTACGTAGTCTTTTGATACTTAACGCCAATTTGTAAGATGAGCTTACAATGTTCTATTGGCACAAATTTTTGGTTAAGTCAGCTTCTATCATGGACACTGTTTGTCCATGATAGAAAAAAATGCCAATTTCGGCAGTGTAAGACTGGAAGAAGACAAATTGATGATATGATTTTGCAAAAAAAATAATTTAATTATGGTACAAAAAAAAATATTTCAAAATTTGTTTGCATGTAGTTTGTTAGCACTTTGTAGTGGTAATGTAAACATATTTTTTTTCCACAAATATTGGCACAATGGTATGGTTGCAGGTATTAATATTATACAAATTTTTACACTGAATCTATTTATCAAATTTGCAGACCTCTAGCACTACTGGAACATTGCAAAATTGCATTTTTTTCTATCAGCACTGGATTAGGCCAAGGTAGTTTCACCTTTGCCTAATCTGGTGCTGATAGACAAATTGGCGCTAAAGCTAATAATAGTAACAAAAAAGTTATTTACAAAAGTATACCTATAAACTAGATACTAAAATGTAACTTCAACTTTATTTTAAATGTAACTACAAGCGTTAAGCCATACTGTGTTTACTAGAACTCAATGATTCTACCTACGTGAGACCCAGATGGGATCACTCAAAAATAACTGTTAAATTTTACAGGTACAACAAAACCAAGCATTCCATCTGCGTGATTTTTTTCAAGCCAAAGATGGCACCTCCAAAAATCTCCACTGCTGCTGTCCCCAATGCTGTTTGCCGTTTCATGCAACAATGGTGCCTAGGTTTGCAAATGATATCTCGAACCCTTCACCATATGGTGGGGATACCTTTCAATTTGCAAACCTAGGTCAGCACCACAGGCAACACAATTGGTACCATCTTCACCAAGGTAGTGCCAGCTTCTAGCAAAAGCTATCAATTTTTTAGCAATCTTGCACAATGGAGTCTGTGGCCATGATTGAGCCATATGAAGCAACAAGTCTATTGAGTTAATGAAAAATGGTAGGGGAAATATTATTATGATCATGGAACAGTAGTACTCACCTATTGGTACTTAAAATTTTAGCTCCATTTGGTGCAGCATACATATTGTTATGTAACACTGCTAGAATAGGTGCAAAATTCTGAAGTTCAGTTGTTGAGCATGCTAAATATTTTAGCTTTTCCATAATAAGTATTAAAAACAAATTTAATTACAAATCATTTAGACTCCAAAGCACCTGCAATATGTCTGCTGCCATTTGATTGTTGTGTGTCTCCTTACCCCATTGTATTCAATATTTTACAGGCGGCAAAAATTGAAATGATGGAATCTCATTTTCAAAAGTGTAAGAAGTCTGGCAACTCCATGATAGCACTTAAGCATCTAAAAATAAGCACCAATCCACTAGAAGAGGCGTCAACACTGTTTGATTGTTGTATCTTTTGTAAAACTATTCGGCACATTTGGGACATAGTACAATGTGCCAATATTCAAGAAACTGCATTTTGGTTAGTTGTAGGAGTTTTTTTATGCTAAAAATTCTCTGGCGTGCTGCTCCTACATAACTGATGGTGCTGCAGCATTGCCAGTCCTGTTTGATTGTTGTGTGTATTGTCCTGGCGTCTGATTCATTTTTCGAGACGTCAAGAATGCAAAAATCTGACGAACTATTATTTTTGAATGAGTGGAAGTTCCATCGTGAACATGGACTTCCGCTGCAATTATATATCAGCAGCAACTAAGCCAAAGTGCTCGTGTCATCAAACTCCAGCTGATTGTCAAGTTTTGTAAAGCAGTACCTCCATGGTGTAATTGGCAGCAGATTCACGAATATTTTTGCTGAAGCAAAAGTTGTGGGAATTTTTCAACAATTTAAACTTTGTGCCACATCTAATTGCAATTATCAATTGTTTGGGAGGTCTCCTGCTGATGGTAGATTGTTGTTTGAGATTCCTAATGCAAATTTCTGTTTTTTTTTGGCACGAAAACTGTACCTCACAAATGTTTTGTTGCATAAAATCTAACAAAGACTGTAAATCTTGCTTGGCGTGATGCAAAAGTTTGATTCAATAGCAATCCATCCATGGTGCTCCGGTCATCGGATGCCTGTTGGTTGTTGCATACTGGTTGTCTACTCCGGAGGTACCTTTTTTGGCAAAAATTGTATTTGATGTGGTTTTCAGTGCTTGCAATCAAAATTTTTCATTGATTTTAGTGCTGCTTCCACCCTTGCATTGATGGTAATGTGTTTATTGAGTGCATGCCTGTGTTGGTTTGTTGACTTGGTGCCGAGGCACCGGCACTACACCAAGACACCAAAGTTCAATTTTCACGATACATTTTTTGACAAATCGTTCGTTAGGGATATGTAGAGCAAAGGCTGATTCCTCTGACTTTTTTATCAGTCTACAGTGCTACGCAGCAGAATGCAGTGTTCACAAGCGGTGTTTTCCAAAATATTCAAAGGTGTCAGTGGAGATGCCATGGTTGGGTTGGTAGTTTAGCTGTTAGTGGAATTGAAGGAATGGTGAATTATTGCGATTTTTGTACGTTGTTTGTTCAATGTTTTTTTTTGATGTTTTTGAGGCTATGATACTTGGTACCTCATCAAAAAAAGAAAGAAAGATAATTTATACTAAATGGACATTGGAACTATGTAGAAATAATAAATACATCACCATATCGAGAAAGTTGTAAAATACTACAACGAAGATCTGTGTATGAATTCTACTCTATCTGTAGCTTTTGTACTATTTTTTGGGCGATTACTACGTTGTATATAATATAAAGTTTGACATTCTATCGTACCATAGCATAGTATTGTACTCCTACCATACTCCACAGCTTGACGTCCTTATTAACGCTCGTGGCTCTGACACACTCAGATAAAAGCCTGTCTCTAGAGAGAGTTGGATTCGTCTGATTCAACAAAGATTCGACACGTGGAGGGCTTTCAACCTTTATTTTTGAAAGTTTTTAAGATTTCATTTGACATAAGTACCACATAGTAAGTACAAATCTAAATGATGGATTGAAAAATGCTCAATTTCATAAAAGTAGGTAGGTAAGTATTGTAAATAATATCAAGGAGAATCACAAGAATCCTTTCCGATCAAAGTTCAAAAACACGAAACCCCACCCCCCACCACCCACCACCACACCCCACAAAAGCCCAAAAGCAAAATAAGATCATCAAACATACAAACCATGGCGCTGAGACATGCATTCACAGCGGCAGCGTTGCTTTTGGCGTCATCTTCCAATGCTGCCGCGTTCACAGGCGCTTCAAGATCAACTTTTCAACAAACACCAAAATCATTGTGTGCTCGACAAGCGGAATCTCCAAACTTTGACGAGCCAACGTTAGAACCAACAGATACCAACCTCAACACCAACCCAACCCGACGTGCCTTCCTCGCCACAGCAGCCACATCCTCCCTCCTCTTCACCAACACCAACACCCTCCCCTCCCACGCAGACGACACAGTCGAAGTAACCTCCACCTCCTTCGAAAGCATCGCCGCCCGAGCCGCCCGCGTCTCCCAAGAAATCGACGAAGCCGAAGCCGCCCAAAAAGCCGCCGACGACGCCGCCCAAGAACGAAAAAAAGAACTGGCTCAAAAGTTAAAAGAGGACAAACGCACAATTTACGATTTTACATTGCCGGTGGGAGGAGTGGAGAAGAAGGTGGGGGAGTTGGTGGGGCAGGATTTTGTGGATAAGGGTGGGTTGGATGGGTGGACGGATGAGGGGGTGGTGAGTGGGGATGATGGGAGTCGGGGGGAAGGGACGAGGGTGAAGGCTATTTTGGTGGTGAATATTAAGCAGGATGATCCTATTGCGAGGAAGAATATTCCGGAGTTGATTGCTTTGGTCAACAAGTGAGTGAATTTTTGCAGAAGACGGGGACTGAGATTTTTGTATGTTTGTAAAACCTGCCCTGCTTCGCTGAGAATGGGGTTTGGATTTTTACTCTTTTACCTGTTTTTTTTTAAGCTACGATTTGCCCGCATAACAATGGCTAACTCAATTTTCGTTGTTGCACCAATCCTAAAGGTTTGGAAAAAATGGAGAATTTGCAGTTATTGTCTCCCCAACGGACCAGGGATACTACGAACCGGATACATCAGCTCTCATCCGTTTGAAAATGGCAGCAGAATATGGATATGGAAGCAGTCCCGGGACGATTCTTACTGACAAAGTGAACTTGCTTGGTTCTGGGGCTATTCCTTTTTGGAGATGGTTGGAGGGAAGTTGCCGTACTCCAGCTGGATTGGGAAAGATTCAGGTGAGTCAATCATGAGTAAATTTATTCCCAAATGCCCCTAAGTTTCTTTAAATTGCACCACTGTATGAGAATCTTTGAAAGAAATTATTCGTTTTGATTTTCTCACCTTCTCATCATGAAAACGAACGCAATGCAGGCCAACTTCGAAAAATTCCTCGTGGACGGACGCACCGGCAAACCTCTCCGTAGATACCCTCGCAAATATCAACCGTATGATATTGCAGATGATATTTCCGCCATCATTCAAGGCAAACCATTGCCTCCGGCTGGCGCCAACTTCAAAGAAGAGTGGAGAAATGCAGCCAAGGAGGCTGAGAATGATACGTATAGATTTCAAAAAGGGTTGAACTATTTTGATCAGTAGAGATTAGATTCATCTTGTGGCCTGGTGGCTGGAAAATGTGCTGGTTTGGTGTTGATCCGAGGAGAAATACACCTATTTGGGCGGATGGGCTTGTTGAAGTGAAGTAAAAATGTTCAATTTCTACAACTATTAACAAGACGGGAGTGGTCTTTCGCGAGTAAGAGCACCATCATCCCAGATTAAAATTTAAAATAATATCTCATCAAAAAGAAAACGAAGACTATGAAAAGATGCCACTTGAATAAATTTTCTTTCGATGTACTTGAAGAGTAATAATTTCAACTTGAGAGTATGTGATCATTTTTTTTGTTTGGTTTAATGTGTTTTGGAAATAGCTCTATGATGTGGCACTCAGCACAAGTGCACTCCAGACTCCAGCCCACCAGTCCTAGACTCTTATCAATAATCTGAGCGAGTTAATTGTGTTTTTAGATGATCACATTTTTGATAGAGGAGCAACGACTACTTAGGGGGAAGCCCAAGCAGTTTCTTACTCACTTATGGCTTTGTAATAAAGCAATGCTGCTAGCAAGCAAAAAAGGTAACGTGAAAAGGCACTGTAATGAAAGAGATGATAGTAAATTTTATGCAAGGGATAATGTTCATCAGGCATCTGGTGAGGGAGCCAAAAAATTCTTCTGGTAAGGTTATCCATTTGGGTGTTTTGCTAGAGAGTGGCACAGTACAAAAGTGATTTTTGGGACTCAAATGAATGAACTCAAATCATGCAATTTGTTAGATGCATATAAGCAATGAAGTTTGCAAAAATTTTCAGGTGAAAATATTTATTTTCTCCCAAGTTGTCACAAAAAGTACAATTGTTAGAGCGCACAAATTAGATACTTACTAGATGTTAGTAAAATTTTTAAATTTACCAGTTAAATACTGGGGAATTCCTATTTTGTAATGACCAGTTCACGTGCAAGCGTTAGACTTTCTGGGGTAGTTATATTTTTTCAAATTGAGCAACACATATATTTACATTTAATAATACAATAACATACATCTGTTTTCTAATTATGAGTGATCTGCATGTGGGATGTACATCATTTCTTTCATTTAAGCTTTGACTGCCCTGAATAACATTGCCACCATCACTCAGCACATACATATTGCCACACAAAAAAAGCAAAAAGAATGAATGACCATGACAGACATCATCCACAACTATCACCAACAAACAGTGGTGGCAAATGCAAGCTGCTCATGTATGTTACTGCACAGTACCTACCTTCAATGATTGCCTCCCCAAAATATTGATTGATTTGTCAAAATCCACATCCAATACTCATTCATAAATTGAAAATAACATCATGGTCAACCATGAGACAGCATGAAAATTGAGCGGGAATAACTTTGATCCATTCCAGTATGCTTAAGCTCATACTCTACACACTTCTATAGTCACCAGCACATCACTGCAGATGACAGAGCAAGAACAACTTTATTATGTAATGCACTTTTCACTCTAACCTAATGCTCAAAATTTGAAGCAACTTTGAAAACAGTCATCAGCATTAACAATTTGCTGGTTGATATCATCACTGCTGTTTTCTATCCTAGATACTCATATGAGTACCTAAAATTGTGACTTGTTACTCATATGAGAACCTAGTCAATAGTCAGTTCTTTCACCCCAGGTCAGACCAATCAAGTCAACAGCGCTTGATTTGCAAGCTCAACAAGCAAATATTCATGTAGTAATTGCAAACTATGGCAGAACATTGGAATTACTGTCAAAAAGTGCATTCTATTGAAATAACATAGATTGTGCCACCTTCCTGGTTGGTTTTTGCCATGTCTTCAAGTTTTTCCCTTATCAACCAGTTGACAGTAAAGGTCCTTGGTTGGGAAGGTACCCTGTCAATTGCGTGTGTTGCATTTGGTACTCCAAGAAGAGTGCTCTCCCTTTTGTTGTATGCCATAAGGTAGATAGGTCATCAAAAACTAACTAAACCTATGCTTATCCCTGATCCAGAAGCCATAAAAGATTCATCAATGATGCCTTCCACTGATGAGTTGTTTTTTGCTTGAACAACAACTTGAATAAGTATAATTTACTTAATTAGATGTAATTAATCAATTTAGTTTATTGTGGGTACTTACTGTGACTTGACTGCTGTTTTAAACCAAGAAAAACAATGTAGCAACAGCACAGCCGGTTATCGTTGCCATTGGCATCTCGCAAGAATGAGGATTATAAAGGTTATGTTTGTTGCATTGGCAGTTGACCATATAACAGACACTGCCTACAACAACATTTTAAATGCAGTTGGTGGCACTAGGATCCAAGACCTGGATCTTGGATTCCATTGTTGCCAATTTGACAGTGAGTGATTGATTGTTGTTGACTCCATTGCTGGTGAATGTCAATGCAATTATTTTGCACTGCCATTTCTGATGCTGATTAAAATTTTATCAGCCATACAAACAGAGAAGGTAATGACAACACAAGAGATAGTTGAGTTCATGACACAAGAATTACTTGGTCATAGACTCAGACGCAACAACTGTCATCCATGAATGGTCATTGATATTGTTGCCATTGTGTTGGAAAAGTGACTGTTGTGTCAAAAGACAATGATGCGATGTTTTTTCTTGCATCCACCTAATAAAAATGTTCAAGGGGAACAAAAATAGGAAGCAAATGAGAATGCTAAACTGCATCAAACAACTCAAAGTAAGCATCCTTAAGTGGGTCAGACCAGTCAGACAGCCACAATCATGAAGTAGAGATGTCAAAAACTGTCTATTAATATTAATGACAAAAAATACTTCTTAAGTGATATTTTGACACCAATGAACATATATATGCTGTTTGTTTGCTCACAACTTATCAGAACAGTCTCAGAACAAACAATGTATGTGGCAATTTTTGAATACTCTTATGTGTTAAATCCAGTTCTGGCACCAGTACTACATGGTAGAGTTATTCATCAATGTCACATGGCAACGTGCTGCCACAATCATATGTTGTGACCTGAGTGCACTGCTTACTAAGCAGGTAAGCTTTCCAGACTTGTACAGAAGTGTAGAAGTAGCCAAGCACTTGCCTGCTAAGAAATAAGTCAGCTGAGGACTCTGCTCATCTCCCTAGATCTGTTCTTGTAATTCAACAAAGCTGACTTACAGTTTTTACCACATATTAGTGTGCGTTATCTTCACCAGTAGTGCTAATCAAATAGTGGAGTTCATCTTCTTCACATTTCTACACAAGATTCCAACAAAATGCCAGGGATATCCAGACTATCCTATATCCTAGCATCAAGACCATCCATCAGAAAATCTACAAAAATCTTGCATCAGTACAGACCTCAATAGGGGACAGATGACATGTTTATTCAGCCCTGATGCTAGCTACCCAGTATTAAATCATGATTTCTAACACATCATTCTAAATTCTGAAAAACCCAGGCATTTGACCCATCTATCCACCTGGTACTACCACAGCTACATGGAACCAAATTGATGCAAACGCAACATTTCAAAACAACAAACATGCCCACCTTGAGTGTCAGGCACTTATTACAGAATACTGCAATCTAATCATGAGTACTGAAGGCCCAAAATACTGCATGTCACTAAAGGATACTGTTTTTGGGTACACCAACTGTGCTATCTATGATTTCTTATGAAATCCTACTCAAACTGTGAAGAGATTGATGACCAAGATTTAGAAGAAAATGAATCCAAGATGAAAACATAGTATGATGTCAACAAACAAATTGAAGTCCTATTCAAACAAATTGATAATGGACAAGAGTGTGCAAGTGATGAAGGTGATGCTTACAACAAGAGCCAACTAATCCATATTGTAATCAACCATATTTTCTCAAGTGAATCCTTCCTCACAGACATGTGTGAATGGTACAAATTGGATGAAAAAAAAAATCCAATGCAAAATTCTTCTTTACTTAATCAGCACACCTCAAAAACAAATCCACCAAAAGAAGCAACTCCAAATATGCCAACAATATCCAGACAGAAGAACTCTTTGAAAAATTTGAATGAATGTTGCAACCCTTCATTGATACGATAGCTCTACAGTGCAAGTGTTAACACAATGGAAGCATCAATGTTGAAACAGGGTGTGGACCAGTGGTGCAGCAATTGCAGCAACAGCTCATGCAAATAAAAATTCAACAAAATCAGATGATGAATGCAATGCAGCATTCCAACAACCATAGATATAACAAGTGCAACACTACAATAACCTCCACTACAAATGTAACAATAGGAGCCATAACAACACTAATAACAGCAGTCAAACTAATTGCAGCAACCATCCCTACAGAAATTACAATCCCAACCTGTGCAGCAGAGTATGGACAAGGTCAGCTCTTTAACCAACAGCAACTCCAGCCACCTCCTGGATCAAACCCTATGTCCCAGTGGCAAACACACATGCAGAACATGCAACCAATGTGTCAGAAGCAAATCATGAAGCAAAACATTGTTGGAAGCTATCCATTTTATCATTTTACCAATGGCAATAAGCACCACCTTGGATGGAGCTGTGCCTCTCCTTCCCCAGGACATATGCCATATACAACAATAATAACCACATGGGAGATAATGATGAGAGAGTGAATCATGCTGAATTTTGATGGAGTGGGGTAGACATATCCATTAAACTAGAAACAATTTATATGAACACTGTTTTTAACTCCACTCTCAATTAAGAACCAACAATGTTTGATACTAGAGCTACTATAAATTTCTTTATGAAAGAAGACAACCATCATAATTATTTCCCATAGCACAATACTGTTAATGCAATTCAACAAGATGGTTGAGGAATACAAATTACAGTGGAGGTTACATTACCCATAGAGCACTTCCCAACTCCAATTCAACAGAAACTTGATGGCAACATCATGTCCACCCTGCAGCACCACAATATTGTCTCAGTTGGAAGGAAGTGTGAAGCTAGATGTACAGCCCTGTTTAAACAAGAAAAATTTTAAATATGGTACAATTAGAGTAAAGTGTTTCATGGAAACATAGCACCCAACAGGTTGTGGTACCTCAACAGCCGCAACAGCCAAACACATGCCGTTAATTCTATCTGAGCATTTATGTGGCTTAGAAAGTCCAACAAGATAAGTGTTTACATGCTGCACTATGTTTACCACCCAGAACCACCTTACTTAAAGCTATAGAACATAACTTTCTTGAAACTTGGACAGTGTTGACAAAAAGTAAAGTTAAGAGAATCTTAAAGGAGGCTATAGCAACACAGAAGGGACACCTAAACAACAATGAAAAATGTCAGGTCAACCAAACCAGAACCAACAACACCACCACCAATTGAGGGTGAAGTGAAGCAGGAACCCAAGAGAACCATTAAGTATACTTCATGCTACTGGATACAAGTAAGTGACCTATCCGGTATAACGTCTGCTGACACAACTGTACCCTTCCCTTATATGTCAGAAAGAGATCATGGAAACATTTTCTTGTGTACTCCAACAATGACAATACAATCATATTCCATTATCTTGAGAAAAGATTCAATGCACAAATGAAAGAAGCATACAAAACATCAATCAGAAGGTTAAGCCAACAAGGAAACAAACCAAAAATCACATAGATGGAAAATGAAGAATGGAAAGCAATTAAAACATTCCATACCAATAGTGATATTGCATACCAACCCAGAATTCATCCTTTTATTTGTAAAATCTGGTTCTCCTAAAAGTATGAATCACATCATGGTTGCAGGTACAGGCACAAATGAAATCACAAAATTGTCAGAGTCTGTCCTTGTAATGATACTGCCAACAAAGAAAAAATACATCAGCATATTACAGTTGGACAAAAGCATTTGCTACACCTTTGTGGCTTAGATACATTCAAATTTCATATTTTATGAAAAACAAAACATCATGGAAATAGTTGGGGAAGACTGGTCAAACAAAAGTTGACACATGCCTTGTTGGAATGAATTGACAAACAGAAAGAAGATATTGATGCCTTAATGTCGAAAACAATTGAGTTGCAAAATAAAACCTTTAACCTTATGGTTTCTCAATGGAGTCTAACTTTTAAAATATGGTGATTGCCCTAGTATTGGCCATGTACAACACTACTAATGTTTGCTGTCCATCGTTGTTGTCACCTAACCATGACATCCAAAATGAACAAGTGATCGAGCATTTCCGACATAACCAAGCACATTGTATGCCAGGTGCAATTGACACATGTTGTCCATTTGGTCAGTTGCAGTGGAGGCAGAGTTTCCATTCCAAATATGCAGCATTTGTCATCACCAAGGTGGTGATGCTGCTTTCATGTGCCATTTAGATTTAAGCCATGAAGATATGGAGACACACCCAGGGTATCACTCATCAATAGAAAGGTAAGAACGAGTAGAATCCAATATGCATCCTGAGATATCTGTTTGACAAATATTGAACATAATCATGCCAATATCTACAATTTGTAAATTTTATGAGGGACGGAGTGAGTATCCAATGGAGAAATGTCCTGTCTATTGGTTTTGGTTGGTAATATTTTTACATTGGAACTCCATTATTTCATAGAGACCTTATCATTCTGTCGCAATGCCGAAATCCAATTGATTCAAGAGAAAATCCCCTGCTAGTAAACTGCAAAAATAACTAGTAGGAGTATAACCCTAAATTATCCTTATTTTGAGCTGCTTTAATTCCATCAGTAATCAATGAATTAAACACTGAAAACTTGTAATTAAGGTTTTTTACCATCTGAGTTTATTGTACAGTTGGTTTTGGCCCTGTTTGGGCCCTGTTTGGGCCCCAGAGATAAAAATAAAATTTCCATATGGTGATAGCAATCCAAGACTATGGTAGTAGTACTATACCAGGTAGTACAATAAGTACCTACTTCACAGTAGAGAATAGAGTGGAATTAATAGAGGTTCTTCAAAACCCGCCAGGAGCATGGCGAATTATCGCTAAAACAATATTTTTTGGCGTTTTTTTGTCATTTTAAGTGATAGTCAAATTTTTTTAATGTCACATAATAAAAAAATACTCCGCGACATCGCCAAATATCGCCCGAAGATGTTTGAAGATGTTTGAAGATGTTTGAAGACGCTTTTGTGTGAAGATCTTCAAACATCTTCATCCGCAGCACTCATCTCAAGACAGTAGCAAGTTATCTTGACAATATGCAACTGGAGGGGATCAACAAAACAGGCCACATGATGAGGCTCATTCCATATAATCTCCAAGTCCTTGAGCATTGCCAACTCCCAAATGCATACCCACTGGCAAAGGCACCAGAATTGAAAGATATCTACATCAAAAGAAGGAATATAATGATGTCACTAAGCTGACTTGTGAAATCCAAGTCACAAGTTCAGTAGATCCAAATCGGTTTCAAATTCATGGTGAGGTGGTCTTTCAAAATGAAAACAGTAGGCATTTCAGGTATCTACAATGGGAAGAGTTATTCATAAATTTCAAAGAGCAGATTGAGTTCCCCTATGTCCCTGTGGTACTACTCATTAACCTTTCAGCTTATGATGGACCAGAGGTGAAAGAAGAATTCTTGCAAAGATTGTGGCTTGTCTCCAAAAAATCAGTGGATCGACACTCATTTGAGCTTATTTATCGGAGAGAGTCATAGGCCCAATTCCTGCATATTTATTAATTGAAAATAGACCCAAAAATGTTTATTTTTGGACTTGCTACAAATGGGGTTTGTAGCTACTGCCATAAGTAATCAGTATCATAGCCTTGCTACTACTGGCTACATACATATTATCTATACTACTC